>JAKSYS010000845.1:0-18853 GCA_022925895.1 Fragilaria crotonensis | reverse complement strand
TTCGAGGAGCAAATGAGAAGCAACCATCACGCGAGCAGATGCGAACACCATATTTTAGTCGCGAAACCTCGAACAACACAAATCCCTTCAATACGAAAAAGCATCCGCACCACAATGGAAGTCGATAAACTCGAAGCGCGCCTCGATGACAAACGTTACATGGGCAAGATAATGACTCTTGCCGATGGACGCAAACTCTCTTATTCCGAAGCTGGGCAGGTGGAACATGGCTACCCTGTTCTCTTTCATGTCGGCGTCATGTGCTCATCCCTGGCCATCGTCGGCTTTCACGATGAAGCACTGCGACTCAATCTGCATATGGTTTCGATTGATTATCCCGGTGTCGGAGAGTCCAGCCCGCAGACCAATCGTGAGTTTTCCGATTGGCCGGACGATGTGCTGAGTTTGTTACTTTCCGTTGGGGTCCCACACAATCTCTGGCTCTGCTCTCTCATTGCATGGGAGCTCCACATGTCCTCGCTGTAATGGGGCATCCCATCCTGTCCCAAAGGATCTCGCGCGTTACCTTGGTCAGTCCGTGGATACGACTGACTACTTCAAACGAGGAGCAACCTTTGGCTCGAAGTTGGGTACACGCCACAGTGTACGATTCCGTCCTTCCAGCATTTGCCACCGCTTTGACCAGTACGGGTGTGGCCATGTCCAGCTCGATACCGATCTCGTCAGCATCAATAGCATCATCCCAATCGACATCTCTACAATTGGTTGCTATGAAACGCATTGTAGGATATTCTCATCATCAAAACCAAGAGGGAAATCGAAACATGGTGCGACTGGCGTTACAACGTTTACGACCGCAAGATACGCTGCATTTTCCATATTCCTTTCCGGTATTGGTTCTCTGTGGTGATGCTGATCCGATGGTGTCTGCCAAGTGGTGCCGTCAATTTGTGCAGGATCAATTGGACCACGTTGCTGCACGGAACACACATCATGACGACGCAGTCCACAACACCTCAATTGACACCAAGGAGGATGACAACGCGGAGCCACCCTCCGAAGTTCCTTGGCTTGAGTATCGTACTGTACCTGGTGCCAATCACACTACCATTTTGAGCGGTTCAAATTTGACCCTTATTCTGGAGAGTCTGCAATAGACTAAATTATCCCATGACGACGAAAATGGTGTGCCTACTGTGATGGGTATGAATCGCATCGAGATCTTGCAACTCTTAGATGATTGTATAGCTGCACTTGATTTTTTCTGCTCTGCTCATCCAGCGCGATGAAGTCTTGTGTCACATGCTCCTGAGCGACGTGGAATGTCCACAAGAATGATGAATCCTGTTGAATAGGTGAAAGTTGAAAGGATGTATCGTTCTGACGAAGAGGGCAAGCAAGAACATGATTACGGACGTTGATGTTTTAATGGGCGTATGTCATTTATAAAACAAGAGTCGCCCCTTCGGTTTAGGCTTCCAAAACCGTCATTTACGGTCTTCAGTCTTCATTACCAAAATCCTACATGTGTCCGATGTCGGACGACATATGCATATACCATACATCACATGCCGTACGGGAATACACCAATTCGATCGTTAGCAGAATTTCTTTCTTTGCATGTAATCAAAAGATCATCATCAAACAGCTCCTTCAGTTGGGGTATAGTAGCTCACCATCAGACATACAAGCCATCCATACCGGTAGGCGCCTGTCCGCTGCCATAAGCAACTCATTAGTGTGATTTGACAAACGAAACATCAGTATCGCAATGGACCTCGAAACACTTGAAGCGCGCCTCAACGACAAACGTCGCATGGGCAAGATGATGACGTTGTCCGATGGTCGCAAGCTCTCCTATTCCGAAGCAGGCCAGGTGAAAGACGGCTACCCGGTTCTCTTTCAGGTCGGTCTCATGTGCTCCTCCCTTGCCGTCGTTCTCTTTCACGACGAAGCTCTTCGGCTCAATCTACATATCGTTACAATCGATTATCCCGGCATCGGGGAGTCGAGTCCGCAGAACAATCGGACCCTTCCAGATTGGCCGAACGACGTGCTGGAGTTTGTCCACTTTCTTTGGGGTCCGAACAAGTTGCTGGCACTGCTCTCTCATTCTATGGGTGCTCCTCACGCACTCGCCATCATGTCAGATCCCATCTTGTCGCAACGAATCTCGCGAGCTACCTTGGTCAGTCCATGGATAGTCCTATCGCCGACATCCACCTCGTCGTTGCCTTCCACTGGGTGGGGCTGGTCTAATAATCAAACTTGGATGCCCTCGGTTGTGACTGATTCCCTCCTACCCTCCTTGGCCACCACTTGGACGTCTGCTACCTTGTCCATGGCGGGTTCGATTGCAACCTGCCAATCCTCAACGGTATCGTCATCCACATCATCAGGAACATCTGCGTTGAACTTGTTGGCCACCCAACGGATTGTTAGGTATTCTCATCTTCAGGGACAAGAGGGCAATCGTCACATGGTACGACTTGCACTACGACGAATAGAACCAGATGAAGAACAACATGTACCATATCCCTTTCCCCTCTTGATTCTATGTGGTGATAATGATCCGTTGGTATCACCCAACTGGTGTCGTCACTATGTGCGAGACCTAGTCAAACGAACTCGAAGCGGAGATGATGATTCTGCATCAATAGAGTATCGCACGGTACCTGGAGCCAATCACAATTCTATTCTAGGCGGTGCCAATTTGACACTCGTTTTGGAAAGTCTTTGCTAGATTGACTTTTCGAGCAGTGACGACAGCCGTACCTCTTCGAAAGGGACTTCCTCCAGTCTGTCGTTGAGTGGAGGCAGCGGCAGTGGTGGCCGGAAAGAGAGTTCGTCGACTTCTACCACGGCTGCAAGTGATTGCAGCACTTCCATTGGTGCATGATTTGTACCTCGTGAAAAAATCGTTGTAATTTGTCTCACCATCAGTAGTCACAGCGGAGGACCCTGTGACAACAACGAAGGTCGAGTGGTTGGCATACTGAGCCGCGCGGATTCAGTGGATAGGCAACTGTGTTACCTGGTCCCGACGACGGAAATTAAGGACCTGGTCTACAAGGCCAAGGTATTGTTTAGAATGCCATCCATCGCAGACGGCGTTGAGTGCTGCTGCCGACAGTTGAAGTGTCGCGGAACAAATGAGTCAAGTTTGGCACTACAGTCGAAATTCATTCAGGAGTACTGAATGCCCTCGCCGGACGAACATGCCCTGAAGGGCAGCATGCTGATGCTTATGAAAGAGTATGAATATACAATCAGGAAGAGGTCCTCGTAGTCTCCCTTGAGTCCCGAACATATCTCTGCTGTACAGTCGTCGTATGGCACAGTAGTATTGTACCATACCCTACCACTCTATAGAAGTATTCATACCGTAGTACCAGGGTAGCTTGAAATCTAACGGTATACTTGTACTAGTAGTAGTACCCCGAGCTCCGAGTATCACACTTGCAGCAGGCCTGAAGACGTGATCCTCAATCGTGTTTGGGGATGGTTCGAGTATTCGAGAAGCAAATGAGAAGCAACCATCATGTGAACAGATGCGAACGCAATGTTTTGTCGCGAAAACCCGAGCAACACATTCTCTACAACAAGAGCAAAGGATCAGCACCACAATGGACGTCGAAACCCTCGAAGCGCGCCTCAATGACAAACGTTACATGGGCAAGATAATGACCCTTTCCGACGGCCGCAAACTCTCCTATTCTGAAGCTGGGCAGGTAGAGCACGGCTATCCTGTTCTCTTTCATGTCGGCGTCATGTGCTCATCCCTGGCCATCGTCGGCTTTCACGATGAAGCACTGCGACTCAATTTGCATATCGTTTCGATTGATTATCCCGGTGTCGGAGAGTCCAGCCCGCAGACCAATCGTGAGTTTTCCGATTGGCCGAACGATGTGCTGGAGTTTGTAACGTTCCGTTGGGGTCCCACACAATCTTTGGCTCTGCTTTCTCATTGCATGGGAGCTCCACATGTCCTAGCTGTGATGGGGCATCCCATCATGTCCCACAGGATCTCGCGAGTGACCTTGGTCAGTCCGTGGATACTACTGACTACTTCAAACGAGGAGCAACCCTTGGCTCGAAGTTGGGTACACGCCACAGTGTACGATTCAGTCCTTCCTGCATTTGCCACCGCTTTGACCAGTACTGATGCGGCAATGTCTAGCTCAATACCAATCTTGTCGGCACCAATAGCATCATCCCAATCGACTCCTCTACAATTGGTTGCAATGGAACGCATTGTAGGATATTCTCATCATCAAAACCAAGAGGGAAATCGAAACATGGTGCGACTGGCGCTGCAACGTTTACGACCGCAAGATGCCCTGCATTTTCCATATTCCTTTCCCGTATTAGTTCTCTGCGGCGATGCTGATCCGATGGTATCTGTCAATCGGTGCCGTCAATTTGTTCAGGATCAATTGGACCTTGTAGGTGCACGGAACACGCATCAATACGGCAAAGTCCGCGAAGCTTCCAGTGACACCAAGGTCGATGACAACGCGGAATGGACCTCCGATGTTCCTTGGCTTGAGTATCGCACTGTTACTGGCGCCAATCACATTTCAATTTTGAGCGGTGCCAATTTGACCCTAATTCTGGAGAGTTTTCAATAGATTGATACATCCCAGGATGAGGAAATTGGTGTGGCGACTGCCATAATGGCTAATGGCTGTGAAATATGAATCGCATTGATAGCTTTGTCCGATACTCCGAGTGCTCCAGTATGATACATGGAACATGTACACTACTAGGCACTACTAGGGTAAGGCGTCGAAGAGTTGGCCGGTGTCATGCTCTGGTAAAATAACAGTCATTTACCGACTTCTGACTGCATTATGGACATTCGACATTCTTTGAGCGTATGCAAATTATAAAAGGGAAAATCATGTTTACATGTATCATACAGAACATTCGATTATATGTATATCGCACCTTAATCTGAATATCTTATGCTGAGTATGACATTTGTCATAGAATACAGGATATGCAAAATGTGAACATCAACCATGTGGCCATATCCATCAAGTCGCATGCCATAACTTTTACATGTACGACATACTCAGAGTATGAGCAAGGCGTAGGCCGTACGTAGGGAGTACTTGTATGCACAATGCACACCCCAATTCGATCGTTAGAATTTTCTTGTGTTTATTCATCAAATAATGTTCATGAAACAACTTAGGAGTGTATGATAGTTGTCATCAGCAATTCATGTGATTTGACAAAAGAAATATCAGTATCGCAATGGACCTCGAAACACTTGAAGCGCGCCTCAACGACAGACGTCGCATGGGCAAGATAATGACGTTGTCCGATGTTCGCAAGCTCTCCTATTCCGAAGCAGGCCAGGTGAAAGACGGCTACCCAGTTCTCTTTCAGGTCAGTCTCATGATGTGCTCCTCCCTTGCCGTCGTTCTTTTTCACAACGAAGCTCTTCGGCTCAATCTGCATATTGTTACGATCGATTATCCCGGCATCGGGGAGTCCACCAGTCCACAGAACAATCGGACCCTTACAGATTGGCCGAACAAGGTGCTGGAGTTTGTCCACTTCCTTTGGGGTCCAAACAAGTTGCTGGCTGTGGATGGACGCACGATACCAATCATGGACGCCAATCTCAAATGGATTATACTGTGACATCACTCTGACAAACTTCTCAATATCCATTTGATTTGCAGCTAGATTTCTTGGTTTCAACAAACACATTTCTTGGTCTTTCATTTCAACTCACAATAAATAAATCTATAAAAGGACTTTACAATGAAGAATAAATATGACTACATCCTTCACCGTATTTGTATTTCACCATCATCTTGTTTCACATGTCCGAACGCAGGCAAATATAACTCCGCCGTCTGATTCAGCAAGCGAACAATTCCAAACACAGCTTTCAGACGTCTACACGTTCCGTGATATCATTACTAACATGGAATGACAGGTTGTGAGCCAAAGTCTTCCTCTGCTCACAAATTGCAATATTATGAGCTTATCCTAATAAGTCATCCTTTCAATCTTATATTGATTCACTCTTCCTTCATTGTTTATCTTCTCTTCAAGTCATTGCTACACATTCTACGCATCTCTTTGTCAATTCATCCCTGCGTATCCCACGTCCTACCTTTCATCCATCAGCCTTCCATCCTTTTTCTACAGCAGCTTTCGTGTGGCTCGGACCTCAGAATCTCAAGATCAATCCCACAAAATCATCTCTCATCCTTTCTATCATTCCATCTCCTTTTATCCTTCCATCAAGGCCATGCCTTCCAATCCTGAAGATGCCGCTCGTGCCGCTGCCATTCTTTATGAAAGGACACGCATCCTTGCCGAACGTGCCGACGATGCCCTTCTGGCAGAGACCGGAGGAACACGCATCGTACGCGATCCAATCCCAGCTGAACGCACTGCGCTCGTTGCCATAGCAGAATCCGAACTCGAGGCCGAAGACGCCAAACGCATCGCAGCGATCGCCGCAATCGACAGAAGCATCACGGCCACGGAGGCTTGTGAGGAAGCAGAAAAATCCGCCCGCATTGCCGCAACAATCTCGGCATTGCCGGCTCCACCTTTGATGCATGCCACCGGATCATTGATCACTCTGATGGTATCTCTTCTGCAGCACTTTCTCCGGCGCCTTCAACGACCTTCTCGGGGGTTTCCTTTCAGTTGAACGTGCTCAAGTCGAGCTGGAATATGGATGCATGCCAGTCATTTCGAAGGCAGACAGGCTCCGTCTCATTGCTTCCGACAGGAACAAGATGTACACAACTTTTATAAAGGTATCACATCAAAGTTCAAGGCATCCTCCACGATGGTTGGCCTAGACAAGATTTCCACCATCAAAATCATCATGTTGTTCTCCCAACTCTAGACCAAACTCCAAAAGCACTCACAAGTGTCTCTGCCCATTCTGTCTTTCTCATCCTCAAGTTCGACGCGACTGGGGCTCTACTCGATCCGGACAGCCGAGGCGGACATCCTCTCCGCCAGCACAATGCCCCAGATTTACAAAGTTGAGAAGTCCACGCTCTTTTATTACATGCGCGGATCTGCCCTCAGCCAGGAGAACTTGTCCTGGTCAAACGAAGCAAACTGGAACTCCTGCGACAAGGACCTTCAAGGAATCATTGACGCGAAGATGCTGAAACGACATCAGACTTTCGAACGCTTCGGTCCGCTCTACCATTATGAGGTCGTGCAACAGATGACTACAGTCGATTCTAGAGCGGTTCGTGTGATCACGCATGAACTCACGTCACTCAAGGTTGTCAACCAGGAAGGGCAATCGATTGCAGAGGTGGCCAAAATCATTCGCTCCACCATCATCTGGTTGGAAATGGTAAACATGTTAGTACCTCCTGACATTGACGCCATCGTGTACAACATTCTTGAGACCAGCTGCACTGTCTCTGACTTTCAACTCTTCTTGAAGACCTTGTCAACTAATGCAAGCCTCAATCGCGTTTGTCTTTCGGTGAACGATATCCTTGAAAAGGCAGAAGAGCACTACCGTTCGCTCATTCTTTCCAAGCGCTGGGTGTGCGGTGGGACACCAGGGCTCATCCTTCCAAGCCCAGCACGCCCCAACAAATTCAAACTCTGGCGGAAGAGGCGAGCGCACTCCAATTACGGTGCCATCATGGAATCATACTGCACCGGCAGCGGGTGAACCAAACGAACAAACCTTCTTGAATAAGGTTTTGAAATGGTGTGGAATTTGTGAGCGTTGGTTCTTTGGAGACCGCGGACACTTCACACACAAACATGTGCCTGGTTTCATTGTCAACATTCCCTGCTTCTGGTTCCAGTCCACCCGTTCCTGCTCCATCTACCAATCTTGTTGCTCCCTATCCCGACGGCCCTCTTGAAAACAAGACGACGGATTCGCCAGCAAGTACAACTGCTCCTTTGACTTGAGATTACTTCAATGGAGGACTGTGAAGGTTGGGCCGGATGTTATGGCAGACTTGTCGCATTCACAGCCCACCACTCCTCTACGGCAAACACTCCCAGGACTGAGTCTTGGGCACATCACTTCTTCCTTTCAACGATTTTGAGCATCGCATCCTCCTACTAGCCGCCGGGCAGTTCTTCCGTTCTTCGTGTCTTGGACGTCTCCTTTGTGCCCTCATTCTCCGGTGGATACTCTCTCGTCTCTTTGTCTGTCTCTCTTTCATCACTTCACTTCACCTCCTAAACACCAACTCCTGCGCCACCTCCGACTCCATACCTATGTTGCTGCATTGACAACGACGTAAGCCGATCATGCTCTTGGGATGCGCCAGCAGTACACAAACGATGCGAGATACATCTGAGCTCATGCCCTACCATTCTTCATTCGAGCCTTTGTTTGTTATTAGAAGATTGTCGGCTGCCGCTCTGCCTTCACGCCCATATTCAATGATTAGATTTTGATCCCAATTTTCTCGCGACACTTCTTTCTTGAGGGTCTGACGACGAAGTGGTCGAAATTATTCTCGACATCGGCTGCACCTTTGCTATCACTCCAGATAAGAGAGACTTCATCCAATATCACGAAGGGTCAGTTGGGAAAGTACAGACGGTAGTTAAGGGCCCCACTCCCATGGCTGGCTAGTACGGGCTCGTCCGCTGGACTTTGATAAGCGAAGACGGGACATACTTGTCGTGGCATGTCATCATGTCCCGGCCTCAAAGGTTGGACTACTTTCTCCTCAAGACTTCTGTCTCTACGAGGGTTTTCATCGCTCTCTCGATCAATTTGGTGGCAACTTGAATTACTTCTGGATGAACGCCAACGAGGACAGGACCTGCTTTCAATATCCTATTGACCCATGCTCAAACTTGCCAATCGCTTTGGCAAAGCTTCCATGTCACAAACAAGGACAATGTCCACAAGTCCCTGTCAAATCTCATCCCACTTGCATTTCATGTCAAAGTCACACTATATCCACCATGTCTGTGTTTGAGGAAACAAACCAGATATCACCGCAGCCCGGAAGGACCTGTCACTATGGCATGCTCGGCTTGGACATCTCGGGTTTGCACATGTACAACAACTCGCTCATGTGACCTTGTAACTTTGAGAAAATCTCTCTCTCTTCCCTACTACCACCACCCATCACGAGCAACTTCTGAAGGTCAGCAACCTCACGCCTGGATCCTGCGTTTCCATTGATCAATATGAATCACCTGGTGTGCATGGGCGCTTTGTCAACCGGACAAGATAAAGGCAGTCATGGGTCCTAGTACGCCGGAGGAACTATCTTCTGCGACCACGCCAGCGGTTTCATACAATGCTTCCATCAAGTATCATTACGAGCATCGGACACTCTCATCTCCAGACGCGCCTTTGAGCAAATTGCAAAGACCTGCGGGAAGAAAAGACATTCATACCATGGAGACAACGGAATATTCAAGGTAAAAGAGTTCACCGATGCTTTATCCAAAGACAAACAGGAGCTGAAACTGTCCGGTGCTCGTCATCAAACAGAGGAGTTTCCGAGAAAGCCATTCAAACAGTTACCGAACGCCCTTGTGCTATGATGCAACATTCATTCCTTCTCATAGGCCGGAAGAATGCCAAGTCAAGCTTTGGCCATTTGCCCTCTATCATGCATGTTGGATGTACAATCATACACCCCATCAATCACATGGATGGGCTCCAATTGAGATCTTTTGCGGATCCAGTATCGCCTGCCAACATTAACAACGCATCCGGGTTTGGGGTTGTCCAGGATATGTGCTCAGCCCCACACTTCAGGATGGGAAGAAAATCCCAAAGTGGGCACCCAAGGCGCGACGCGGTCAATTCCTAGGGTTTAGTCGAAACCACTCCTCAAACATCGGTCTCATGCGGAATCTACAAACGGGTTCCATCAGCCCACAATTCCACGTGGTGTTTGACGAGCGCTCTACGGGGACCTTGGTCAAGCTCTTCATCTCCGAAAGGGACTATTACGGACCGGATGAAGAAGAAGAGAATGATGACGTCCTCGCCTTTCCGGACATTGATCCCGATTGGCTGCCGTTGGCCAAACTAGTACATCCTGACCCTGTTCATGTCATTGCTCCAGAGGATACGACCACACCACCACCTCACGTCTCCGAGCGCGCTGACGCGGTCCAAGTCGAACCTATTGCCAATCCTACGCCCGAGCGAGATGATTGCATACACCACGATGCGATCGATCCGCCTCCTCATCTCCATCACCGAGACATGCCAGAGAGACCTCGTCGTATCCGACGTCCCAATCAACGGGTGTTTGGGGACGAATGGGCCAACCAGCCACACAGTTGAACTCACGCCATCATCGCGAACTCTCTTGGGGCACATGATCATTCCCACCCTCTCGCATGACAATCTTTTTCTTCATTCTTTAGATTGGGACGCACCATTCTCTGAAGACTTTGCATCCTACCATGCTTTCAACGAATTGCACATTGATCCTTTCACTGATGAAGTTGAATGGTTCCACCCATTCACCGTCGGCGCCAAGGCCTCAAGCGCAGACACTAACGCCTCTCTCCGCAAGAAATCGATCTTTGGTTCAAAACTATAGATATCGAGCTCGACGCACTTCGCAAGAAGGACAGCATGTCTGAAATCAATCTTTCTGATGGTCCGAAAGGGCACCAAATCACCAGATCCACCTGGGCTTTTCGGAGAAAACGACAACCAAATGGTGAGATACACAAGCTTACTAGTAAGGCATGGTTTGTTGTCCGCGGCAATCTCCAGGTTCTTGACACATCTGAAGGCACTTATTTGCCACTTGTTGCTTGGAGCAAGCTCAGTTTGCTTACTCTTTATACTCACCGTTGCACAACAACTCAAGAGCAGCCACTAGCTACCATCCACTTCAACGCCGCCTTTGTTCAAAGCAATTTGCCAGAACCGATATACCTCAAGCTGCCGCCAGGATATTCAGTTCCGGGGGAGGACAAGGTATACAAACAAGTGATAAAACCCTTGTATGGCAACATCCGCGCCGCGAAACTCTGGTATCAACATCTCAGCGCGGCACTTGTGGACAAACTGGGTTTTCAACTTACCACCATCGATTCATACTTATACTTCCGCGACGGACTCGTTTTTGCGTTGTATGTCGACGACGGTATCATTGTCAGCTCCGATGACAACAAAATTCTCACCTTCATTGATCAGCTCCGGGAATGTTGCTTTGATCTTGGAGTTGAGGACGACTATGCGGGGTACCTCGGCGTCGACATCATCATGCAACCCGACAGCACCATTCTCATGCTTCGGATAGGTCTCATCGAACGTATTCTTGCGGATTTCGGGCTCATAGATTCTGCTTCCTCCAAGATCACACCGGCATCTGAAGTCCTTTCTCCTCACACAGAAAGTGCCCGCCCCTTTTGACCATTCCTTCATCTACCGCTCTGTTCTTGGGAAAATTGTGTATCTATCCTCCAACACTTGTTGCAAACTCTCACTCTCAAATCATCAATGTCCCAGGTTCTCCATCAATCCCCGTGCTCCTTATGGCGTTGCTCTGAAGCGCATTGGCTGCTATCCCTTTGGGACTTGTTACAAGGGCATGATCATTCAACCAACTAAAGACATCACCCTCAACCCTCGACTTCTATGCTGACGCCAACTTTGCTGGTCTGTTTGCTTCCCATGATCCTAACGATCCCAAAAGCGTCAATTCTTGTTCAGGATTTGTCATCACACTTTGAGGCATTCCAGTCTCCTGGACAAGCAAGCTTCAAACCGAAGCTGCCCTTTCCACCATGGAGGCTGAGTATATTTTGCTGTCTCAGGCTTTCCACGTTCTGATTCATTGTACTGGATGAAGTCACCGCGTCGCTTCATCTCAAGCAAGACTCTCATTCGGTCATCATATCCACCATCTTCGAGGACAACCAAGCATGTCTTGCGCTTGCAAATTCTGATCCCCCCAAAACGACTCCTCGCTCCAACAGTATTGCGGTCATATATCACTGGTTCAGAGAAAACCTCGAACCCGGTCTCGTGGAGATCGCTCCCATCGCATCGCCGAACAACTGGCAGATATATTTACAAAGCCTCTCGGTCCTGTTCCGTTTGTCTACCACCAAAAGAACATTCTCGGATGGTGAATTGGCTGATTGTTGTTTGTCTAGTATCTCATTTTTGATTTCGATGATGATGCGCCCCATGTTATGCCACTTCGTCAAAATGTCAATTCTTCAGCTCGGAATCCAGGGGAGTGTGGATGGACGATACCAATCATGGACGCCAATATCAAATGGATTATACTGCGACATCATTCTGACAAACTTCTCAATATCCATTTGATTTGCAGTTTGACTTCTCGGTTTCAAACACATTTCTCGGTTTCAAACATACCTTCCAAACGACCATTTTTTCACAATGGTCGGTCTTTCATTTCAACTCACAATAAATGAATCTATAAAACGACTTACATCCTTCACTGTATTTGCATTTCACCATCATCTTGTTTCGCCATGTCCGAATGCAGGCACATATAACTCCGACGTCTGATTCAGCAAGCGATCAATTCCAAACACAGTTCAGACGTCTACACGTTCCGTGATATCATACTCACATGGAATCACACTGGCACTGCTCTCTCATTCTATGGGTGCTCCTCACGCACTTGCCATCATGTCATATCCCATCTTGTTGCAACGAATCTTGCGAGTGACCTTGGTCAGTCCATCATGGATAGTACTTAGTACTATCACCAGCCACTCCATGACTGGAGTGGAGAATGGACAATGTCATGGCCAATGATGCCAACCAACTGTGGCACCTCAGCAGTGACAACACCTTGCTCACCACCAACTCTCACAATCTGTACCCTCAGACATTCTCCTGGCAACCGCACCACCAGCAACTGTCCTCCAACTTGCACTTTATCATTGGTGCACTGTCCAACATGTGGAGTCCTCCTGCGGATGCGTCTCAGCATAGTGCACCAAATCTGGTTCACTGCTACCTGGTGCCTCTGGTCCCAATTTTGTCCAGAATTGGCCATCAGCACTCGATTGCCCCAAGACCTCATGATCCCATTGCTGCAAATCTTTGCCCAGCAGCACCTGGATGCTGGCATGCTCTGCCCCCGTCATGGACCCTTCTGCACTCCCACGATGGTGGAAGACACAGTCCGCACTGTGGGCCATGCATATGCCGGGATGGGGACTGTGGACCCTGACTTGAACATGCAAGGCAGCCACCGTGAACTTCTACCTCACATCCCAGCACCAGCCAATCTTGGGCTCGCCGGGCTAACAATCCACCGTCCCATGTCAAACCGTTGCCTATCAAACTCCTTACACAGCATGTCACTCTGGTCCACCAGGAAGGAACCCCCTCTTCCTTGCCACCTCCGAGTCCCTGATTTTCGGCTTCTATTTTCTCCTGCGTCCGAGCGAATATATTTTGGCGTTCCCAACGAAGCAGCCACTTGACCATACTTTTCGCCCCCGCAATGTCGGACTGCCCAGTTAAGTCATCATTACCCACCACACCTTCTAGTAGTTCGCACACGCACACATGCGATTGGAGCGATGAACAACAGAGGAGGGGAGCTCCAGAGTCCCGCTACTTGCTACCGGTAGTAGTAGTACCAGGTACTACAGTACTTGTCCAGGGTTACAAAACCTGCGGACACTGGCCAACAGACTGGTACTGTATCTGGTACTACAGTACTCGGCACTCGAAATACTGTACGGGTGCTTACAGCTAACTGTCCGTAGTGCTTGTACTGGAGTACGAGTACTGAGTAGTAGTCTACTAAAGTGCTGTTTCGAGGTGATGAGCGGCAGCGAAGCCCACCGAACTGTTGGCCCGACGCCAGATGGGTATTGGGTATCCTTGCGTGTCTCCGTGTCTCCTTGACAGTCCCAGGTTGGGCGGACTGGGAAGACGGCACCAGCACACAGCGAATCGCAAACCACAGCACCACTTGTCATTTTAAAAACCAAGTAAAGCTGCATCTATTCCATACATCAACTACCACAACAATATCAACAACATTAGCAATATCGGCATTATGAAAATCATTGTGAAAACGCTCAAGGGTGAAAAGTTTTCGATTGATGTGGAAGCGTCTGCGACGGTGGAAACGATCAAGCAAATTATTGTACGTTTCAGAGGTACCATCTGTTTATTGTTTGTTTTGTGTATCACTGGCTACTCTGCATCTATTAGTAGTGGTATGGTCTTGCTTCATGCACACGCATGAAGAATTGACTACGATTGCATTGTTTGGATGATGGTTTGTGCTTGGTTGTGTAAACAGTGCACGATGTAAATTGGCAGGCACTAATTCTCCTTGCACAGGAAACCACCAAGGCAGACATGCCAGCATCCAGCATGAAATTGATTCATTCAGGAAAAGTGTTGAAAGATTCCGATTCTGTAGAAACTTGTGGCATTAAAGAGAATGATTTCCTTGTCGTCATGGTCACGAAACCCAAGAAAGTCGCCGCTCCGCGGCCGCACCTGCTGCATCAGCCCCGAACCCGTCCCCGCTCCAGCACCTCAACCAGCTACTCCCGTCGCTTCCGTTCCTGCTGCCGAAGCCAATCCGCCACCTGCTGACGTCCCAGCGCCACCTGCACCCGAGGCTGCAGCAGCAGCAGTGGATTCGACCACTGCAGAAACACCACCACCACCACCAGCCGATGTTGCTACCGAAGGCACTCAAGACGATCTGTTCGCAACTCCCGACATGGTCGCCAATCTTACAGCTCTCGGATTCCCAGAAACAGAAGTTCGTCATTGTTTGCGTGCCGCGAGGCAATCCCGATGTTGCTGTGGAATTCTTGACCAATGGCATTCCTGCGTTCCTGACCGGCGGACAGGAAGATGGCACGGATGCAACCACTTCGTCTTCGGCTCCTGCCTTGCAGGCATTGCGCAATCATCCGCAATTTAACGATTTACGCCGATTGGTGCAGTCCAATCCTGCCATGTTGCAGCAAGTTCTGACTCAAATTGGACAACAACAGCCAGATTTGTTGCGGGAAATTAATGCCAATCAAGCTGCCTTTTTGGAACTCATGAATGAACCCATCGTTGCGACATCAACAACAACAACATCTACTTCAGCATCACCACAACAGGACCAACGTTCCACATCTGCCACATCGTCGGATTCGACATCTCGGTCGGGCGGAGCTGCGGCTCTGGCTGGCGCTGATCCGGTCCAAATGGCACAAATGATGCAAAATATGGATCCAGGACAATTGCAAATGATGGCCACCATGATGGGTCTGAGTCCCGAACAGGTACAAGCGGTTGGCCGCATGATTGGACAGCTGCCACCCGATCAACTCCAAGAATACATGGCGCAAGCCATGGGAGGGAGCGGCGACGGAGGATCGGCACCGCCGGGACAACACGTTTTGAGATTGACGGAAGAAGAAATGGCAGCTGTCGACCGATTGACGGAAATGGGGTTCGACCGGTCGGAGGCAGCGCAAGCATTCTTGGCGTGCGATAAGAATGAAGCTATGGCAGCCAATTTGCTCATGGATGGAGGATTTGGATTCGGAGGGATGGACGAGGACGACGATGATGTTATGGGAGGAGCTGGTGATGACGATGATGACATGTATTCGTAAGAAAGTGAGAGATCGATAATATAGTAACGCAAACGAGAAAACAGTGAAAGGGAAAAGATGCGAACAGGATGCAGTCCTATTCATACTCACGATTAGCTACAATAGAGATGCACGTTACTTATTCCTACTCACACGCACGTAAACTCGATAATTCGACCAAGATGAGACGCGTTACTGAGTGTATTTGGTGTTATATTTCATCCAACACCATGTTACGCGTGTGGAAAGAAGCAGCACCAAGGAGGCGCAAACTAGTAGTACTTTCGTGGTGTGGAACCAAGTCCTTGTTCGGGAAAAGCAGCACAGGTACGCGCATTCAATGCATACCTTTGTTGTCGAAAGCTCCTCACTGTGTTGTCGAACCGTTTGGGAATACGAATGCATGGTCGAGCCATAACTGCGTCATTTACATCAAGGGCCATTATTTGGTGAGCATTTTCCAAGGCCTCCATTAGTTCGTACAAAATCCAACAAATCCACCAAGGCTGCCAGGCAATAACATTACAAGGGACATCAAAAAGCGGTAGGTAGCCGAAGAAGAATACTGGAATCGAGTTGTTCTACGCTTAATGCTGTCGGCGTCGTCTGAGCTTTGTGGCACAGTGCAGAAAGTTTTGTCATTACATTCGATCTTGGTGGATAGCGTGCGGAACCAACTAGAACACCTTTCATAGGACTGTTAAACACGAGCTCACGATTACTTACGACATAAGCCCTTCACAGTGTGGATGAGAAATATGAAGATAGTGGACGATGGACATGCATGGTACCCCGACAGCTTTCGAGTACAACGACGAACTTCTAATGTGACTCTCAATTACTTAATCCACAACACAATGGCTCTTCGAACAAAATAGATCTGGCCGTTGCCTCACCATGAAATAAATAACATCAACTGGACTCTGATTGGTCATCATGGTCGTGTTACCAGTCGTAGGACCATTGAGGCAACTTTGATTGCCTGTTGTCGCCGCCATATTCACATGGTGATAAATATACTGTGGCAGTAAGCGCACATCCACAAGTCTTCCCAATCCACGTGTCAAATAGATATTCCGCATCACGAGACTCTGCAGTTCCTTTTGGACATGGTAGTCGTTGTCTATCATGGTCACCTTGCTGTCCACCGTACGACTTCTTGGCGGGCAGCGAGACTCGACATTCCTTTCAGTTGTTGTTGTGGCTTTACCAGTATGGAGCGAAATTTCCATCAAAGAACGATTGTGCCGAACCAATTGAAGAAACGTATTTTGCCAATTCTTTTTCATATTGCCGTAATGGTCATTCTTTATCGTCCTCACGTCTTCATGCTCAAAGTCAAGCGATAACAAATGCAATCGTCGGATAGAACACTGCTCTCGCTTCAAATATGCTCCCAGCGCTTCCATATCGTCACTGGTAGCCGTCATCTTGCCTAAAATGACAGTCTGCAGTTTACAATTTTCCAACAACGAGTCATGCATACTCTCTGGAATCCCACCTATCTCATGACAGTTTCTGTCGTCGTGGTTGTACACATCAACACCAAAGAGTTGTGTAAGGACGTGCTTCAAATACATGTGTTGACTTTGCCATGTTGGGATTAGTACCACAGTTGTCAAGTTTGGTGCGAGAAATGTCAAGCGTGGTGTTGTTTCCGTCGTTGTCGACGCGACCTTGTCGTCATTTTGGTCGCATGTCAAGGACCCTCGCAAATCCAATGATTCCAATCGTGGCAAATAACAATGTCGACGAAATGGAGTATTTGTACTCCAGTTCTTGTTCTCAGGAAGTGTTGTAGTACTCTGACAAGAACGAGTCTCTACTTGCTCCTCCTTCGACGTCCATGGCTGCCTCTGCAGTTGTTGTACATCTTCATCATCATGACGACAATGACGAGAATCATGACTTCCCAAGAGCAGATTGTGAATGGATTTAGGTCCACCGGCCCAGAGATGGCATGAAAAGTGTTGCAATGTTCCCGAACACGAACGAATCAAATCCTGATACAAGGAATCCGGCCAATGACAACTGGTCAAGGTCAAGTGAGTCAAACGTTGAAAGGATGCACCAAAATGTGTACGGTGATGGTTGTTGTTGTTGTTCTCATGCATTAATTGTTCTTGTCGTGTGGTTGACATGGACGACATGAATGACGCCATTGTTGCCATGGAACAATATGAGTTGGCAATAATCAATGTTTCCACGTTGGATGATTGCAACCAATAATGATTGTTGACGTTAGCCTTGTCATTGTCTTGGTCATGATCCCCACCGTACAAGACTTGAAGCAATTGGTCATGATAGAGTTCCAACAAAATAATTGTGGTTGCCACAGCCTCGTCTTGTTGTTCGTGTCTTCGACGACAAGCATGATGATTGCGCAATACGCCGATAATTGCGGGTGTTGTCACATTGGTAAAGGCAAATACTTGTCGTCGTTGAATCTGACGATTCGATGCAGTTGCAGATGGTGTTGCAATAGGTATCTTCGCCGCGAAAGGATGATTTGTCATTTTTTCCTTTCTTGCATCATGACCATTACTGTTAGAACAACCACTTCTACTCGTAGGGGTACCATCAGCATCATCATCAGCAGTCGTCGTTGTTGTGATGGTGATGGTGATTGTTTGGTGCTGACATCCTCGAATTTCCAATTGATACGGCATTGTCACTTGTGTGTCAAGAAAGTGTTTGAGACGAAACAGTTCTCGACTGTTGCTCATGTCCATGGATCGTAGTAGCTTTGCATTCTTCCTGTTCTGCTTCTTGTCCTTATTACGATTGTTGTTGCTGTTGTTCCGTTTCGATCTTGTTGTTGTGGCAACAGGCATGCCAACGTGACGTCGTTTCAAAATGATACTCTTGTCATTGCAAACATGCAACGTAGAATGACGACAATCATCATCATTATCATTGTAGTGACCGGTCATGATGATGTTCTTGGTCCCGATGTACACTGGAAACAACAACAACAACAACAACAACAACAATCTATATAAAGTCAACAGCCCGACAATTCTTCGTTTTGTCTCGTTGTGTTTTGCTTTTGCGCGCGCTCGTGTCGAATAACTGCGAGATACTGTGATTTAAAACAGTAAGTGGTAGGTATCATACAAGTCAAAGGAGTGCTTATATCTGATAGGACGAACACGACCGAGAATTGAAAAACTATGATGTCATGATGATCCTTCCTGAAACTCCACAAAATGAGACAAGAGTCCTCCCCAGCAGGCACGCGTACAGAGTTCTAGTTTCTTGTTTCGTTGTATGATAGTTTTGGGCCAATGATCCCGACGCGGGACAAGTTCAAGAT
>JAKSYS010000083.1:0-131568 GCA_022925895.1 Fragilaria crotonensis | reverse complement strand
TAACAACAGTTATGTATGTATGTGTATATGCGTATGCATACAGAGCACGGAGTACAGCTCCGAGTATGCTACTGTATCGATGTGAAACAACAGTAGGAGTACTACAGTATAAAGAACGACTCCCACAGTACTAACACTTACTACCGGTAGTGGTACTTGTAACTTGTAACACTCTCCGTGGGACTCGTCTCATAAAACCACACTCATGCCAGAGAGTGATTGAAGGCACCCCCTTCGATCTTCTTCGCCAATAGCGACCCCGAAGCCAATGGCATTGAAATCCGAAGTTACCTCAGTGGTGTACGTGAAGAAATGTGATGCTAAATTGGTGAAGGATTTGCTTGAAAATGACAAATATCTAAACAAGGACTTTCGAATGGTTCCATTTAATGATGTCATTGCAATTCCCGTCAATTTTGAAATGAGTCAAGGGAATCATGTTTGGATAGACAAAGTCGTGAGCATTGGGCACCATGAATGTCCCTACAGCACTGCAAAACTTGGGAACAATCGCTGTGGTGTCGAGGGAGAATTGACCCGAGTTCAACAAGGATTGTGGAATTGGTTGAGAAAGGACGCTCGTGTGAAAGAAAAAATTCTGAATCTCGATCCCCTGATTTGCCCGAGGAAGCTTGAATTGTTTGGCGACGATCAAACTCTGATCATCCCAAGGAAAGCATTTTCTCTCAAGGACGATGCCTTTCGATCGCTCGCCGGTGATGATGATATCAATGAACTATGGAAGCATCTCGCTGTGGTATACGACAGTCCTAGAGTAGCTAGGAGGGGGGACATTGATCCCAATAGTCCAATCCGTGAGAGCGGACACGAGCTATTGTGGCCTTTTAGTGGTAAACCTACCACAACCGGACCAGGGTCACCAGCGTGGATCACGGTGACAGAACAAGGTATTCGACAATCCCTGGACATGACTCGAGTCATGTTCAGTAGGGGAAACATTACAGAAAAGATTCGCTTTGGCAAACTTGTACGACAAGGCGAGGTGGTGCTTGACTTGTACGCTGGCATTGGATACTATACCTTACCGGCGCTAGTACTTGGCAAGGCGGCACATGTGTATGCCTGCGAATGGAATGAACATGCTGCCTTCGCGCTTTCGTACAACTTAACAGCAAACGCTGTCGACAATAGGGCGACCGTCTTTCTTGGCGACTGCCGAACCAGTGCCAGAGAGAACTCTTTGGTTGATGTCTGCGACCGCGTGAGCCTTGGCCTCCTTCCTAGCAGCGAAGGTGGCTGGAGAACGGCAGTAAGGGCGCTGAGACGCTCATCTGGGGGGTGGCTTCATGTTCATGGTAACGTACCAGAAAAAGAACAGCAACAGTGGGCACTGTGGCTCTGTAGGTGCCTGGCAAGATTGGCGGTCGATGAAGTCTCACCAGACTGGGTTGCCCTGTGCACTCATGTTGAACGAGTCAAATCGTTCGCTCCTTCTGTGTATCATTATGTCGCAGACGTTTTCGTCGGGACAAGAAATGCAATTCAATCTCAGGGGATTCTAGTGAATATGGGTTCTGCGACAGGGGGTTTGATTCAGCGGTGCGGAGAATTCGTGCCGTCGCCAGACATTCCATGCAAGCCTTCCTGCGCCCTCGGTTGCAGTAGCGTGTTGCACCAAGATTGGATGCTGGAAAAGTAAATGAATTGACCTTCAAACGATAACTTTCAACCATTATAAAGTGTTACTCTTAATGTTGTCGCCGACCTTATTTTGCCATACTGTTGGCATTATTTCATTTTGAATTCCGATGTGGTACCGAAATGGCCGTTGGAGGTGCTGATCACTCTCGTATTGGTAGTGGAAAAAGCGGATGCTGTCTCGAGGGTATTTCGTAACGAAAACTGGAGCGCGTATCCGCCTACTAGAAATGCGAACGGTGTAGGCGTTGTCACCGTCAGGTGCCATCACAAAGCATCTCTTATGTGAATTGTCCCCATGCTTCTCGTAGTCGTTGCCAAGATAAGCGGTTCCAACAAATGTTGCGATTCGCCTCATGTTTAAGCCGTACTAGCCGCCGCGCTGGGAACTAGCAGGCAGACCTCTTATCGCATGTTTGACGGAACGACTGGTTTATCTGGCGCTCAACACCTCCAATGTCTCGCCACAGGCACCAATATCAACCTGTTCGCCGGAGTAAATGCACAACTATGCACTAAATGCCCCGAATCCACCACATATCTTCAACAACCATGGAATTTCCTCCAAGCTTCTTGAGGTACCAGTCACAGACAAATGCCGCCTTTTCCTTGGGAGTCGCGCCTGTGATAGGGATTTGGGGTTCCTTGACAGTATACCCAGCTTCGAAAAGTATCGCGAAGGAATCTCGGATATTGCCCCGACCAAAGCGACGACCTTCTGTTAGAATGTGCTCAACGATGCCCGACTTCAAAAGTTTGGGAGATCCGAGAATGACTTGAGGTTCTTTTCCTTCGACGTCAACTTTCATTAATTTGATCTGAAAACCAGGACGTTCAAACCAACCTTGCTGCTCTGCGACCTTGTCCAACATGACGACCATTGTTTTTGCCTTGTGTGCATCTGTCTCTTCCGCCTCGACCAGGGGCCTCAAGTATGCTTGACCGGGGTTTCGTGGGGAATTCAACATCATTTCTTCGCCGTGCACGTCAGACACGGCATTCTGGAAGATGTGGATTTCAGGGGTCTCAACAAACCCGTTGAGTCGCAAAGAGTCACAGAGTCTCAATACATTGGCCGGGTTCGGTTCAAAACTGATAACCTTATGGCCTAACGAGGCGCTGAGTAAGGTGTAGTACCCAATGTTGGCACCAATGTCAAGGACGTATGACGACGATAAGTTCTCTAGAATTTGAAGGAAACGCGCATGAACTGCTTCTTCGTAGTACTTTCCCTCATTCATGATACGCCATCGAACAGGATCGTACTCTTCGGCGTGGAGGCTTATGTAGAAATGAGGGTAAGTTATGGTCTCGCGAGCCCATACTTTGCCTTCGTTGGGATCAACCCACTCCTTGTTGAGTACTTTTTCTTTGGCTTTGCGACACTGCATATCAGTGCCAGGTCTGTCAATCGGCATTCCTAAGCTCGAAACGGTTTCCTTCCTTGTAATTTTGAAAGGATCAACATTTTCTTCAGCTGATGGGGATATTCTCAGTTTTTGCGCCAATGTGTTCAACTCACTTTCGCGAACATCACTAGATTGGGAGAGAAGTTGGAGCAACAGCAGAAGCAGCGAAAACCCAAACAACCATCCTGGATAAGCTCCAAGGATACTGCATAGGAGATTTTGCCTCTTTTCTTGTCGACGACGTACTCGCATGATGTGTCCGCTTATCAATTTTGCTGTTCTATTCACACTTCAGGCTCTGGACTCAGGACTGCACGCGGAATGCGGATATGTTGAGCCATCGAGCTTTTTTTGTGCGGAGTATGTAGTACAGTACAAATTACAAATACGCTGTAGGGTAGTACTGGTAGTACCGCATGCCGCAGGTATGCTACAATTACGGAAGTGCGCAACTGCAACTGCGAGGACTCGTATATAAGTATTCCGTGTCTGCACCTTGCAGTAGCGATGTACTACAAACCTACTTCTGGCGTAGGCATGACGCGTGTTGACGCTCATTAGTGCTCTGGTACCAGTAGTCCAGTAGAACACGGGTGCGGAGAATCCAGAGGAACGTCACGAGTGACGAGTTAAGAAGATTTGATTCGTGGATCGCGGTTCGATGTTCGATTACCTTGGCGATGGTTTGAAGTTCGGAAAGACTCCCATATTTCCAAGAACAGCGTTGACAGCAATTCGAAAATGAAGCTCGTCATCTTGTTTTCCAAGGGTGGCTTGGGTGATGTTGGCAGGCATGCTGTCCGTGCTGCCTTGGAGCGACCAACTGAAATTGAGCACATCACGGTCCTTTCTCAGCATTCTGAAAGTTTGAATGATGACAACTGGAATTGTGGATGTGACTCGTCACTTCACAAGTTCAGTGATGACGAAAAGCAACGACTATCGATTGTCCACGTCGAGTCTTGGAGTGATACGACACTTGCATCGCATTTCGAGGGCGCAGGGGCTGTTATTTCCTGTCTTGGGAATCGTCAAATGACATTGGGCGATAGAGTTGGAGGTGAAGGGAGCGCCGTGGTTGTCAAGGCGATGAATCTTCACAAGATACGACGAGCTATTGTCATCTCCAGTATCGGGGTGGGCGATGATTGGCCCCCGCTAGAGTTTTCTTGGGCTGGAAAGATCATGGCGTGTATCTTCCTTACCTGCGGCAGGTCAGATTACAAAGATTTGACATTGGTCGAGTCGACCTTTCAAGATTCGCAGAATATCGATTATTTGTTTGTCCGACCTGCGGGATTGGCAGAAGATGTCGTTCCAAAAGGCCACTGGTACGTACAAAAAGAAAAGCACAAGGACAAGTCCATGAGTATTTTATTGGCCAAGCTTGATTGCGCCCGCTTCATGGTGGAGGAAGCAATTAACCCAACACGCAGCAAGACCGCTGCGGTTGTCGGGTCCCCATTGCCAAACGCCTGAACGGAGGTGAAAGGTATTGCGTTAAAGGATTTAGTAGCCAGATTGTTGGAGAAAAAATGACAACCTCCTATTCTTCCTATTGAAGCTACCCAAGGACTCCCTCGCTCGAATCGCTGCCATGACTCTAGAACAGCAACAGTAGGCACTGTGGCTCTGTAGGTGCCTGGCAAGACTGGCGATCGATGAAGTCTCACCAGACTGGGTTGCCCTGTGCACTCATGTTGAACGAGTGAAATCGCACGCTCCTTCTGTGTATGATAGCGTCGCAGACGTTCTAAATGGAGAAATGAATTGATCGTCAAACGATAAGTTTCAAACCCTTATGCACTGTTAATCGCGAGGTTGTCGCCCACCTTATTTTTCCATTCAGTTGGCATCATTTCATTAGGAATTCCAATGTGGTGCCGAAATGCCCGTTTTAGGTGCTGATCACTGTCGTATTGGTAGTGGAAAAAAGCGGATGCTGTCTCGTGGGTATTTCGTGACGAAAACTGGGGCGCGTATCTGCTTTCTAAAAATGCGGACGGTGTAGGTGTTGTCACCGTCAGGTGCGATCACAAAGCATCTCTTGTATGTATTGTCCCCATGTGTCTCGTAGTTGTCACCGGAATAAGCACTTCCGTCAATTGAGTACGTCTGCAGAAGCTCTTCATCGCTAAGTGCCATCCACCAGTCTGCGTTCCATTGTGAGGACGGGGAAGGAGGATCCATTATCGATGCGTCAAACGAGCAGCCTGTGTACAGATTGGGGTGCGTCTTAACCTTACGAAGATCGTGGGACAAGAAATTCTCCAAAGCGCGCTTGGGATCCGCGTTTGCAGTTGTAGCAGAAAGGTACCCTTCGCTTCGATGCGGAGGAGTCCAATTTGCAACGTGTTTCTCCCAGGCCCTTTCCCAATCCTCGCCATAGTCGATGAAAACTTCTTCTCCAACTTGAATGTCTCGCAGTGCAACAATTTCCATCGATAAGCCACGTCTCTCCTTCATGGCGAGCTCCTCCAGTGTCAGTTCCGTCCATCGGGGGATTTGTCGTATCCCACGCAGACGCCCATTGAATCTTTGCATTTGGCCCATCCTTGCACGACGAATTCGGATTTCGTGTGCTGCAGTGATTAATCAGAATGGCATTGGTCAAAGGACAAAAGAGCAAACTCGACTCCACGTGGCCGAAGCAGTAATTGAGAAGGAGTTGAGTACCGATAACTTTTTCTGATTCGTCGGTCATGATAAGAACGTCCCTATTGATAATGTGTAGCAGCGGCACCGGCACAATGATTTCGTCCTTGCTCATGGAAAACTGAGCAAATGCACCTCGGCCCGCATGGGCGATTTGACTTTTGCCTGGGATCAAGTTTTCAACGCAAAGGCCGTTCTCTCGTATCCAAGCCGGAGATCTGGGGGTGGCTCCAACAAATGTTGCGAGTCGCCGCATAAGCTCCTGGCCATCCCATCGACTGAGACCTTCAATGACTTGCTTCAACTGAGATGCCGATTCTGGGATGAGATTGCGCACAACTGACCTCGAAGTGTCATTTCTAACTTCCGAAATAATGCGGTTGACTTTAATTTCATCAGACAGTTCACCTTCGATTGAATCCCAAATGTGAGCGGTGCGGGAAGCAGCTGAACGGTAGTCTTGCCAACCAGGAACATATTCTGCCCAATCTGGATGTTTCGCCGCCTTGTCTTTGTCGCAGTATCCGTAGTTAAGAAAAAGTTCCGAACCTGCTGTCTGATTGTGCTAGAGGAATGGGTTTGGAAAGATGTGTGAGGTTGTATGTCGCTACGCAGATCGAGTCAAGCTATGATCGATGACAAACCCTACGTACCATGACGAAGAAATTCCGTCCGTTGTGATAGCTCATTGCTCCAATGCCCGGGCTTGTGAGAATATCAACTAACGTATCATCGTATGAAGGTGGTGAATACTTGTAGTTGATAGTACTCAGCTTGCAATGATGGTTGGGAAGCGCCCCAAATGTGATTTGGTAGTCCATCACCGCGTCAGCGTCGTAGCTGGTGTGATCCGGCATTCCGCGACCCCACCAATAGTCACCAAAAAACCGAATCCAACGTGAGCGAACTTTAGCCAATTCATCGACTTTGAGCCATGTGGGTCTATAGTCAAACACTGGAATCGAAGGGCCATCATAGTCAGTGAGAAAGTCCTCGCCTTTCGTCATATCTTTTGTCGTGAAAAGTCCCATACCATCGAGACCTCGAACAGACGAGGGAGCCATATAGATTGAACCTATTCTCAACAGGGGCGGTGAGCTTGGAATCCCAGAAAAAAAGGGCAGACCCAATGCCTCTCATGTATGGCGTCGTTAACTTACACTTCTCTTTGTACTTGGTTGGTGGAACGACACACACTTCACCCGTCGACTGTCCATCGGATTCGCTGTCGACGAGCGCCGTCGAGAAACGCAACAATAGCAAGACGAGCAAAAGTGAAATGCTCATTGGACAGTACTGTTGATTCTGCAACTATATTTGTTATGTGTCGCTTCCGGTGACGACCGTGGACCCCGAACATATTACACGCCATACGCCTCGGATATTGTTGCAATCGTTCCGACCTCCGAGATTCTGCTCATTCCTCCTTCCTCCTGACTCCACCTTTTGTCTCACGACTCGTTACATGGTACTCCTGGATTTTGTCTACTCCAGTGCTGTAGAAAGTTTCGTTAGAGGTACTGCTACATAGAGTTGTTGTACTAATCACGCATGTTCTGTAACAATCCTACGACTACATTCTACTGGAATGCTACGTACAACAGTAAAAGAAAATAATTGACATGGTGGCAGTCATTCCGTTACTCGTGTAACACATGCCTCGGGACTGGCGGTGTTATGTCATAGACGCAGCATAAAAATTTGAGCACAAGCCATGACGCTATGACAGGTGTTCTTACCTGTTTGTTGTGGTATGACAGTATGACATATTCGGAGTAGAGAGGAGGAGCACAAATGCCGCATTGGCTGACCTTGCGCGCCGAACGCTCATCCCCTTCAGCTTGTCAACGTAAACTGTGCTCGGAGTATGCATATATATTTCGTTATATGCCATGAAATCTATACAGTACCTACTATGACATGTATTAATAAGTATGTACTGGGGTGCTACTGTACCTAGCAAAACCGTATCTCGACACTGTACTGGAGTACCAGTACCAGTACCAGTACGACAACGGGTTCGATTCGCCAAATCTTGATGCCGACAGGACCAAGACATCATTTCGATTTGAGCGCCCTCAGTCGCATTATAAGTGAAGCTACCGAGAGAGTCGAGAGTCGAGTCGAGTCGAGAATCAACAGATATGCCAAGCAGCAGGCAAGGTAGGTACACTCGACCAGGAGTTGATGCAGCGGTTCGACTCGTCGATTGTGCAGACGCAGAAACATGGTCAACAACAGAACTCCAATATGGCGAGATGCTGGAGGCCAAGGGGGGAAAGGAACTCGTCGACTTGGACCGTTATTGCCAAGATCTACTCGTTCCGAACATGCAGCAGAACAAGTTCATCACAAAAGACGAGCTCCTCAAGATAGTTCAGTGGAAATTTCTCAAGGGAAAGCCTCGACACGCATTGATGAATCACCTTAGAGCCAACACCCCAAAATCAGTGCAAGACCACTCCAAGGCTGGAATGGACTTTGCCGATCAGGGCGACCCCGAACGAGCGATCACTGAGATTGCCAAGCTGCGAGGAGTGGGGCCGGCAACAGCAAGCGCTGTTCTGAGTCTCTACCGTCCTGATTTATTTGCTTTCATGGATGACGAAGTCATTGAATGTCTGTACGCCGGAAAGCGAGGTTACACCGCAGCGATCTATCGCAACGTGAACGAAAGCTGCAAAGACTTGGCAGGGAAGTTAGGGTGTGACTGGAATCCTCGTAGGGTAGGTCGCGCCTTATGGACTGCGGCGAGAATCAGTGCGACTCACGTTGACGATATCGCTGAAACTGCGAGTGGGAAGGGGGATACAGCAGAATCGAAAGGACGACCCACTAAACGACGAAAGAAGTCAGCATGAGCTAGTATCGCAGATATAACAGAATAACTACAATAAGACCATTCCTGCAGCAATCGCAATAGCTGCCCCGATTGCCGTGTTGATGAAATTCACGACTTCGTTAGTCATGAACTTCAATCCTTCCTTGTCCTGCAAAGTAGCCCCAATCACACTCTCAACATTGGTAGCCAAAAAAGCAGCTACAGTGGCGATACCGATGCCTTCGAGGCCGATTAGACCAACGCAATACCCATAGATAGCCAAGATCAAGCCACCGACGACAGATGCCGCAGTCCCTTCCGCAGAAACCGCTCCCTCAGTACCAGGCTCAACGCGTTCAAAGGTGGTAATTAGAAAGGTTGTCTTTCCATACGCTTTCCCAATCTCCGATGCGAATGTGTCTGCCAACTTCGTCGACAGTGATGCCACAAACCCCAACAGGTAGAGACCCGAGGAGATACCCAGGAAGGAATCTCCCTGCACGGACGCAAATGCACAAATTAATCCACTCAAGGCAGATCCCCTGGAGTGCAAGATACGGCGATGAGCATAACGTGCAGCCTTTCCCGCATCGATGCACGTCTCAGAATTCTTGTGTCACTACTCACCATACTCCTCCCGGACCACGCCGTCCTCCTCTGCCTTCAGCAATGCCCTTCTTCTCCTTTTCTGCAAACTTTACCTTCGTGACTGCTTGACCACAAAACAGATAAAGTACGCAAAGGCTCCATCCTTTCCACCCTATTGTATGCCACAGCGAAGTCCCAAGCACGAATGCGTGTGCGAATCCCGTCGGGGTCAACATCGTCAACAGTTTCGGGGAGAGCGCCGCAAATAGGAATGCATTCAGGGCAAAGGCTTGTGGGACGGGGACTTGGCCCTGACTTCGAAACAAGGAATGAGCTACCTCTCCGATAGCTCCATCAAGAAGGGCCGGGCGAGCTATATAGCTTCGCTTCGGCGACTCAATACGCAGCGACGCCAGCGTTCTTCGTGGTCTCGGCGATGACGGCTTGGGAACTTGGAAAGCCGTGGAAAAATCAACCAGCCGACATAAAAGCAACAGGATCACCATCATGGGAGATCCAATCATGATTTGAAGCAGTCTCTTTTAGGGGATCGTAATTGGTAGTCAAGGGAATGGAGTAAGATTGTCAGCAGTATTATGACAGAGACAACCTGGGAAGCGGCGATTTCAATTTGTGTGACAGCTGACACCACTTCTCATGTTGTAGGGAAGGATTTTTTTGTACTTCAGTGCTGTTAAGATCTACTGTACCAGTGAGTGCGACATTGAATACGTTGGCGAACATGAAGCATCAACCTGTATCATATCCACAGATACTGTAGTATTGGAGTACAGTACCGCTACAATGTTCTACCGGACTACCGGTAGAGTGACTGCAAAGTAGCTGGTAGCTGGTAGCTGGTAGTAGTACCGTAGATTTTTTTGCAGTGTTGCGTAGTAAAAAAAAGGGATTTCTCTATGGACATATGAGGGGTTTTGTTCAAAAATCAAGATTTCGTTTTCAGACGTAAAATTAAGTTTTTGGTTTTATACAAATGTGACCCCTATTTTTTCCTGTGTTGTATTCATTCCAAAACTGCTGCAGTGTTAACAGCAACATTGAGCACCAGCACAGCCAATTCAACGATGGAAGTGAATGCTGAGGATGATGTTATTGCCAACATTGACAATAACAATCCTGCACATACAACAGATGTGATCACCTCCAGAGAGACAAAGCACTAAGAGGATGCATTTTCAGTCCTTTTTGGTAGCGATTTCCTGATGATCCGTTCTAGGCTAACATTGTTGCATCAGATTTCATCACCACAAGAAAATGGAATACTAGACATTGGTGCATCTGAATACACCATGTCATGCCATTTAGATGGCAGTGAATGGCATTGAAAATTCAGATTGATGGTTGCCCCCACTTTGGACATGGATGCGGCCGCAAAGGAGCGATGTAGTTCACAAATAGTAGGTTGATTACTACATCAGAAGACGGCGGGTTTTACACCCACATTTCCTTGTCACGTCCAGTCTACAATTTTGTAAAATTTTGTTACAAATTATGTATTTTTTTGGTACATGCAATTGTTTCTGCTTGATTATATTTCATTTCATGTTGTTATCTCATTACAATAATATGGTCATTTGTACATTTCAAACTTTGAAGTGTGTTGTGTACCATTTTTCTTCCATCATTGTTATGATCTGTACATCAATGCTGACACAATCAAACCTTCCTCGTCGGTACAAGGCCCTCACATTTTATCCCAAGGGCCCATCCGACTGCTCGTTGCCTTAATGCATCAGAAGCTAGAGAGTTACTTTTCCCATGAGTTCCCGGCGCCGTCAGATAACCCGCAAAGGGTTTTCGTCTTCTCCCGAGAAGGATCAATGTACTTTTTGTGGTCGTGTTGTTGTTGCTGGTCCCATGGGGATATCCCGCCACTTTGCGAGAAACCCCCAGTGTTCCTTGGCGTTTGCAAGAAGAGATCAGAATCTGTTGTGTCAAAGCGTTCTGTTGCCTCCCAATCACATGTCAACCGCTCATCAGGAAAACTCCAACAATGCCAGTAGTCAATCCAATTCAGGCCTTATCCACGCGATCAACAGTTCCTCCCACATTGACAAGTCTATCTCTTCTACTTCCCAGGATCATGCTGTTGCATGTTTTCCTGTCGAAAATGTTGCAAACGATCCTTTTTGCCTTGAAGATTTCCCTGCTGTACATGACAATCTTTCTGATGATGACGAGCAGTGCACCACTTCCCCAATGAATGATGCTCTTGGCCAGCTGCGTGTATTGCCCACGTACGAAAGTGTTGCTACCCATCTTCCTCCTGTTGACGCTTTTGAACCCAATGTTGGTGCTGACACATCAATTCATGATGCATTTGTTGCTCGGTCTGAATCCCTCAACGATGGGCTATCCCTTTCTTTGTTTTCAGTGGAAGAGAAAGTTCAGGTTGACCTCCTTCAAACCCTGAAGAGATTACGCGCCCCAATGATAGCATACGACGAGATAATGAAGTGGGCAGCTAGATCTTGTTTACAAGGATATGTATTTCGTGACGGTCCAATTATGTCCCGAAAGGCTGTTATTGAGAAACTCAAATCTCGTGTTGATCTCGATTCCCTCCGCCCAATGGTGAAGCAGTTGTATCTTCCCTATTCCAAGTGTTTTGTGGATGTCGTATACTTCAGTGCTCATGCTGTTTTTGGTTCTTTTCTTTCCTGTCCAGATCTCAACCAAGATCAAAATTATATTTTCAACAACGAGGACGATCCCCATTGCAACCCGTTTGCAAAGCCAAATGGTGCAATCATATCTGATATCAACACCGGAAGATCATACCTGCGAACGTATGATCAACTTATCAAGAACCCAGAAGATATGCTCCTCCCTTGCATTCTAGCAATTGACAAGACCACCTGTGACATTGGTGGCGGTGGACGATTGTCGCTTGAACCCATTGTTGTATCGTATGGTTTGATGAAGCATGATGTACGCAAAACACCACTTGCAATGCGTGTTCTTGGATTCATCAATACTTCCCCAGTTATTCAGCGTCACTCTGTACCCGATGATTGCTCAGTTCCTATCGGGACTGAACCACTTCCCAGAACTCACGCCACAAAGGATGTGTCTGATGCTGCATGGTGCCTGAATGAATATCATATGCAGATAGACTGCATCCTGCGCGAATCTGGATACCTTGATCTCCAGCGCATTGGCTTGAAGTGGAACCTTTCTTTCCGTGGTAAAACCTATCCCGTTGTCCTTCACCCCTTCATTCCCTTCATAATTGGAGACACTGAAGGTCACGACGGACTCTGTGGCCATTACAAGTCTCGTACTGCTGGAGTATCGCAGCTCTGTCGGGCTTGTGAGTGCCCAACATTGCTCTCTGGATATTCAAAGTCTCGTGATTTCCCCCTTCGCAAACCCCGTATCATCAACAAGATGGTTAGGGATCAGAACATTGCTGCGTTGAAGGCTAACTCTCAACAATATTTGAAGAATGCATTTGACAACGTTCGATTTGGACTTCACAATGATCGTGGCATATTTGGTGCTTGTCCAGGAGAGATACTCCATCTGATTCTTATTGGTTGGTTCAAGAATGTTGTCGATTCATTCTTTAAGCAAATTGGCAAGGATAGTGAATGCGCCCAGAGGTACAACACGCTTTTGCTTGACATAAACCAATGCCTCGCTCGACAAAGTGACCGTGACGTCCCCTCAACAAATGCAACGAAAGGCTTCTCTAGCACGGCAAACATTCCTGGTCACGAATATGCTGGTATTTTGTTTGTAATGCTCATCTCTTTTTATACTTCTCGCTTCCAGGATACATTTCGACTTGCACGTGCTACTGGTAAAAAAGGCGAGAAGGACAAAAAGGTCGAGATCGACAAAACGCTATCGAACCCAGGTTTTGTCGATGATTGGAAGACCCTGCTAAGCTCTCTCCTGGAGTGGCATGCGTGGTTAAAGCAACCCGAAATTCGTCGCTCCTCTGTTGCCAAGTCCGTGTACGCCACTTCACACCTGATGCGTTTTCTTAAGTTCGTTGCCCCAAGACTTTCTGGCAAAATGAAAGACAACACCGTGAAAACCCACCTAGTTCTTCACATTCATGACGATGTTCTTAACTTTGGAGTCCCTGAGGTCATGAATAGTTCCTACGCTGAGTCTGGTCACATAACCATCTGCAAAAACACCGCTCGCAACACACAGAAGCGATCAAATTCTTTTACAGTTCAGGCTGCCATGCGCTACGTGGAAAATCTTGCAATTCATCGCGGTTTTGCAGCAATTGGAGAGCACCCTGGTAGCAGGAATGTTTCCTCCAACACATCTGTTGCGAAGCTTAAGGGGAAGCGGTTTATGATTTACAAAGATTCCAATGGCAAGATTCTTTGTCATCGACATCGCTCAAGTAAGAAGGCGCAGGATTCTCTCAGTCAAGAATTTCCTATCGACAAACATGTCCGTGAGACTCTTGCTTTGCATTGTCTTCCCCATGTGAATTCTCAAATCTTGCATTGCTACACTGAGTATCATCCCAAATCAGGTGGTCAGCTTTACCGTGCCCATCCAAACTACAATGGCAAGCCATGGTATGATCACGTCTTTGTCCGCTGGAAAGATGATAAAGGGAATACAACACTGAATCCAAGTCGCATCCATGCCTTTGTTGACCTTCACAACGTTGCTCCGCGTTCAGTCATCAATTTTCCTCACTCACAACAAGATGGTTATTTTGTCAAACCTGCTTTCTATGCTGTCGTCGAATCTTATGATGCCGTCGCAGCTCCGTCTCTTCAGACGTCCAACAAGGATGCAGATTATGACTTTTCTATTTTCCGCAAATTCCGTTTGTCTCTGATACCCAACAGCAACAAGCCAATCCTTAACTTAGTCCAGACGGATTTCATTGTTGGTCCCACCGTTGCAATTCCCGATGCCTTTGGGGATTCTCCTCCAAAAGTCAGTGGGGCCTCAATTCCAAATGTTGACTACATAGTTTTAACCCAACGGCAGAGCGAATGGGCCCAAACCTGGGAATCGTTCATCATATGTCAAGAACGCAAAGTGAACGGACCTGATGGATGCGAATCCAATGATAGCGACTATGCTGAAGAGGAAACCGATGACGATGTCTGTTGTGACAATGATGACGACGACTTGAACGACGTCGTTGTTGTCGAACAACGTGGACTCAACTTATCCCGCCAGAAGAAAAGGCAAAAAAGGAGCCAAATTCAACAACCTCACAAAAGCAGCACTCGCAAAAAGCAGAGGCAGAAGTAGGTTATTTCATTTAATTTCATGTGCTGTCCATTTCAATAATCATCTCTTCCTGATGCTTTGGTTTGTTTCCACCTCCTTTCTTGTTGCCTTTCTGCCGCTATAAGTCGAGTCATTGCTTCCCTTGCAAAATCACGTTGATGATGGCTGATGAAATTTGAAGAACAGAAGTTCTCCATTACATCACGTAATAGCAATACATCGTCGCACACAAATGGTGTGTACGGGATAACTTTCTGTGCAGTGTCGACAAATCTTGACACCACCCATCCCCCAAACCATTTTGCCGTTGCAAAAGGAATGAACTTCATTGCGCAGCACAATGCCACGCAGATCCTGTCAAAAACACCTGCGAATCGTACAGCCAAAGGAAACAAGTCATTGAGAGCAATCTTAAGGCCCGCCATTGCGGCTTTGAGCGAACGTTCAAAATATCCATGACTTCGTGACATTTCCTTCATAACGTAGACAGCCTGAATGGCAATTGAGAGCTGATGAAGCGAATCGTGCTTCACGGAATCATTGCAATCGTCTTCAAGACCCTTGCATTTCCCCATCATGACAACGTTGGCAGCCTCCTCTCTATCAGGAGGAGCTGGAATAAGCTCCGTAAAAAAGTAACGAACGACCTCGTCACTCTTTCCATGTGGGCAACACATCGAGCCGTCACTCTCCTGTATTCCAACATGAATACGCGCAAGCGGAGGGAGAAAGTACTCGAACCTTCGCGCAAATAGATCACGCAGACACAATGTCGGGAAGTATATTCTACGTCCGCCGAGAAAGGCTCCTGGGGTCAAGCTTTCAATGGAAATTTGACGCATGTCCGCATTGCAATGACCCAACACGCCGACCATCACATTTGTGATCACTGCCCTGGAAAAGCAGCCCCAGTCTGCAGCACTGCAGGTTTTCCAACCCACAGGACACTGCGTGAATGACAATACATGAGGATACCGTGTCCTGCATGCACTCGTTGTAATGTAATACCACACAACACCATTTTCCAATTGAAGTCCTGTCCGCAGGGTGGTGAAGGATGGCAACAGAACACTCCAAAAGTTCTCAATGTAAAACTGTAGATGTGGACATCTTACAAGAACCCGTGAGGCCATTACTAAATGTCGACCAGTCACTTGAGATGGTGGAATCTCATCACAGAAATTTGACATTGATGTATAATATACACGAACGTGAGCTTCCGTGTCCAAGTCTCCGACAGTCAGGTAACGACAGATGACGCCCCGCGATACATCATCTCGTAATTCTGATCCAGTTGGCGTTTGCACCTCGCGTGGATCCTTGGTTGTGCGGAAACCACCGCCATGGCAGGCAAACAGTAACGCATCTCGCCTGCCCCCACTGGCGGCACACAACACATCACATGCTAGGCAGCGGTTGTAGGTTGGTGGAGAATCCAAATCTAACACCAATGAAGGTAGTTTGGGTGATGATTCCTTTCTTGGAATTCTTACTTCACTACGGACAGCTGCATTCACCGGAGAAACTGATTTTTGCAAGGTGCCTGTGTCAACCGCATGCTCAACGACGATGTCGCATCTATCAATTCCATCGTCGTCCGTAGAGTCGCCCGAATTGCTGTCTTCCAGGGATTCGTCATCAGATGGATCCAAGGGAACGGATCTTTGATCGTCAGATGCAAGATCATCTTCAGAGCATTCCGGTTCCTTGGACACAGGCGTAATTATCTTCTGTTCCAAAAGTCGTTGAATGTCACGTTTGTGTTGTTCAATTTTGCGATTCATGCCATAGAAGACTACAGATGACTTAGCAGCAAAGAAAGTGCCATACACATGAGACCTCTCTGCACGATTCATCATGGAAGTGCAGTGCCTAATGAGCCTGCCGTCCCAGCTTATAAGTACTCCGTGAGTAAGGCGGATTGCCATCCCATTGTAAGTGCGACCGTTTTCCTCTTTTTTTCCAAAAACGTTTGGCAAAACAAAATACCAATCCTTGGTCGAGCCTGGCTTGTCTTCTATCCAGATACTGAAGCCCTGCGAGGCGTCATTTACATCGTAGTGGGACGCATTTGATAAATCAACACTGACGTCCATGGAGTGCGAAACCCTCGCATGACGACGGTCACCTGCCATACCATTACGTGGCAGAATGGCAGAATCATCTTCAACGTCCTGCATTGCGCGAAGGACAGCAGGGATTGTGAGTGCTGCCAATTGAGCCGATGCCCTTACACAACGCGCAAGCACCGGCTGTTCACATGCAGCCGAAGAGGTCACATACTGGGTTCGTCTACGTTTGTCAAGGCAGATACGAGTCCCGATTGCATGCATATGACCCAAGTCACCACAACCTGAGCGCACGACGGCGCCCTTTTTCTGAGACGAACGGAGACTCTGTGCATGAACTTGGATCAAGTTCAGCAAGCGAAGGGCACCAGAGCCAAGATGAGGAAGAAAACGGATCTGAATTAGGGAGTCCCTTACAAGGCCCACCTTCTCGCCTCGGTCTGGGTTACGAATGTGGACAGCAACATTGACATCGGCATCTCCAGAAACAGAAGGATCAATGACCCAAACCGAATGAGGGTCAATGTGTCGGTGCAAATATCCGGAAACGTAATGGCGACAACCCCTTCTCGCAGTCGTAGACTTGACGTAGTGCTTTAGGAAGTCAGTGCGAAGCTCATGCGTAGTCCACTCCCGAGAACGATCAATGCCACGAACGAAATCTGGAGGCAGGCATGGTAAATCTTCATCAGCGCATTGATGAACCTGATGAACACTTTTCAGGCGGCCTCTGTCAAAATTTCCAAACGAAGGCAAAGACAATTGGTCAGGAATCGCAAGCACTTCCGAGCGACGCGAAATCTTCCACTTCCAGATGCAGTCGGGATCACCACCCCACAATCGTGTGACATAGCCTCCGGTCGCAAAGCGATTATCGCGATGACCATTTTTTACAATTCGAAGCCAGTTGATGTCCAGGGGAACATGTGTATTTGCAACCCCAACCCACTCCTTCCTCCGTTCGCGGTGACAGTAAAACACTCCCGCCTCTGGAAGGACAGCAACGAAGGCGCGAAAGCAACGATCGTGTTCGGGATCTTTTAGAGCGACATCGTCGACCTTCATCTTCACCGGAGTATCAACACTTGCCTTCCTGGAGGATAAAACCCTCGGAAGCTTCTTTGTGCGAGCCAATACGGCATCAAGCACCACGATTTCAAGTATGTGCGATACATTCACGGATCGATGCTTGATGTGATCACTATTCATGTGATCACATTTCTCCAATGTAACATTGGCCCGCCGAAAAATATCAACAAATGCACGGTGAATATGAGCGACACCTATCTTGCAAATTTTGGCGTCATGGGGGTGGATAGCATCAGGCAAAACAGTTTCACTTCTTGAATCATTCACCGCATCGTGATGACGACCAAGACTCTCAAGAAATGCCTCCTCCAAGTGCCTAGGAACGCATTTGGCAAGAACGGCAAATGCCTGTTTCCGACTGGGCCAGTAATCGCGCCGACTCTTAGGATTGCGAGAGTATGCCTGGTTACCTTGATCAAAAACACTCGACGCAGAAGGAGGGATGACGCGTGGATTCATGTAGCCGGCAATAATCTTGCGGGCCAGCTCACCAGGAAAGGTGCGTCCACCAACAACCTTAACAGCTGCAGTTTGACACCCTCCCACAGGTTCATCATCCGAGTGACCTTGTATGATCGGAAGAAGGTCAGAGTCGGCCTTGCGCTTGCGAAAAGACATGGTAGATCCGCCACTTGAAGCAATGGAGAACCTGACACTTGAATCCTCGCTTCCTTCCAAACAGAAAAACCAATGGGTCAACTTCAAATTGCAACGATACAACTGGATGGTCAGTACCGGGCAGAGCAAGAAGAAGGCACGACCAAACCACAGCTACTACAGTTTCGCTTTGTGGTGGTTTAGAATTGGAAAAGCAATCGATGCTGCGATAATCTGCTTGCCAAGTCGCAATACGTTGCAACGCCAACGTCGACGCTCGCAGGGATCTTGATTCGCGTGCAACAAACAATATGTCATGTACTGGATGGTACCCTATCGTTTGCACAACAAAAAAGTTCTCCGCTCAAGTTGCAATAAGGCGTTGCAATGCCAACGACGACGCTCGCAGGGCTCTTGATTTGAGTGCAAACAATATGTACTGGATGGTACCCTATCGTTTGCACAACAAAAAAAGTTCTCCGCTCAAGTTGCAATAAGGCGTTGCAACGCCAACGACGACGCTCGCAGGGCTCTTGATTCGAGTGCAAACAATATGTACTGGATGGTACCCTACCGCTTGCACAATGAAAAAAGTTCTCCGCTCAAGTCTCAGGGACCGACGACGACGATCGCAGGGTTCTTGATTCGTAGCGTGCGAATATGTACTGGATGGTACCCTATTGCACAACGAAGCAAGTTCTCCCCTCAAGTCCTCGCAATACGTTGCACCACCGACGACGACGATCGCAGGGCTCTTGATTCGTAGCGTGCCAATATGTACTGGATGGTACCCTATTGCACAACGAAACAACGACGACGATCGCAGGGTTCTTGATTCGTAGCGTGCGAATATGTACTGGATGGTACCCTATTGCACAACGAAACAAGTTCTCCGCTCAAGTCCTCGCAATACGTTGCACCACCGACGACGACGATCGCAGGGCTCTTGATTCGTAGCGTGCCAGTATGTACTGGATGGTACCCTATTGCACAACGAAACAACGACGACGATCGCAGGGTTCTTGATTCGTAGCGTGCGAATATGTACTGGATGGTACCCTATTGCACAACGAAACAAGTTCTCCGCTCAAGTCCTCGCACCACGTTGCAAAACCGACGACAACGATCGCAGGGCTCTTGATTCGTAGCGTGCGAATATGTACTGGATGGTACCCTATTGCACAACGAAACAACGACGACGATCGCAGGGTTCTTGATTCGTAGCGTGCAAATATGTACTGGATGGTACCCTATTGCACAACAAAACAAGTTCCCCGCCGTTCAAGTCCGAATGCGTTGCAACACCGACGACGATCGCAGGGTTCTTGATTCGTAGCGTGGAGCAAAGGATGGTGCTGTTGTATTGACTTCGTAATCTGATCTCTTATATTAGAAAGGTAAACAAGCAAAAAAAACAGCGGGAAAGCAACATAATACACGGGTTCAAGCAGGGTACTTGTACTTATCCTGGCAAAATCAGTCTGCAGAAAACAACACGAACTGTATTTAGCAGCATCAACAAGACCAGTAAATTTTTCCATGATTATAGTTTTATGTGTAACAAGTATTACTATAATAAGGATGTGATATATGAATTGCAATACACATGGTAGACAACGACTGTGGAAGACGTATTGAAGAACATACAGTCGTGCCGTGCAATAAAGTTGTACATATACACGTCTATGTATCTAATCAGATAGGTAAATCTTATAGGATATTTATTTGGTATTCTAAAATGCATTTACAAGTGTATATTCAATTGTAGAAAAATTGGAGAATACTTACAAAGCTGAGGGTTATACGTGTTGCCATTGTAGAAGAATACTGTACATTTTTATGTAACATTAATACGTGTCAAACGTACGTTGTCGTACAAATAAAATGTGCAACGAACACATTTTTTTGAACGAGTACAAAGCATATTGAATATTGTATATGTAAAAAAATTGAATACCATGTGATTACATGGCTAGTGTACTAGATGTTACAGGGGAACATGTACCTAATACATTTACCAGAAATCAATAGACAGAAAAACTGTGAATAAAAAGATTTGCTCACTAAAGGCCATACAGAGTAGTTACATATACGTGCAATACGACTTGCTTGTGCATTATTTCAATCAGAACAAAGATATGACATAAAACAAACTCTAGTGCGCAATAAAAAGCAAGTGGAACCGGCAAGGTAAGAGGTATTAGCTGATTGTTGAATGCAGAATGGCAGGAGGAAGAGGAAAGAGGAAAAGGAGTAGAAGTTCAGAAGCTGTAACCGGAGCTCAGGACAAGGGAGGAAATGAGGGAAGGGACAGGACATGGTCATCGTCATCGTCAGGAGAAACCAACCAAGGAACAGACTATAACAGAGTGAACGCATCACCGACAACATCAGTGCTGGAGGCAATGCAGGGAGGAAATGATGAGCACGAGAATTACGATGTTTCCAGCGACGACGAGTCTAACGCATGTGAGAATGGAGGGAATTCACCAAATGAAGCAGACAACGCGAACTCAGGTAAAGGCAGGAGCGACTACTCCACTGCTGCACGTGGTAGGAATGCAAGACATGAACACGATGTCAACAGCGCAGTGGCTCCATCCAGAGCGGCGCTGTTGACTTCGACTTCAGATCAAGCACAACTGCAAAACAACCGGCATGAGCGGAACAATGAGATTAGGCACCTCCAAGCAGGTGTGCGCGTCACTAGACCTGCGGACACAACTGTGTTTCGTGAAAACAGACTGCTTCACCAGCAACCACAAGTTGCATTCATGCAAAGCCAAACAGTTGGAACGCAGAACCACCAATCGCGGCGGGAAACCATGCCAAACAACTGGTTGGAAGATGAAGAACTGCAACAAAGACAAGTAAATGACGGAACAATCAGGGACGATGGACGATTTGAATCTGATGAAAGCAGAGCCCTCAGAAATGCAGGGAAGAGAGCATTGTCGTACAGGGTGGCAAAGGAACTGCAGCAGCGACATGTCAAGGCACGGATACAGAACTTGGTTAAAAGTCACATCTTTCGAAAATGCAAGTTCATCACAAGCGACGAGCACTACAACAAAGTCATGAAGGTTGTCGTCGAAGCGGAGAATCCCGCAGACCCTACAAAATTTGTCAGAATCTACAAAACGTGTGTTGTAGGAAGCCTTAACACAAAAAGGAGCTCCTGTGAGCAATCGGCTGCAGAGGCAGTCAGGAAACTTCTGAAGAAAAAAAACCATCTAGACGAAGTGGCACCAGCACCTTACTCAATTGAGACCCTCTGCAAGCTACGCCAGTCCCAAACACCAGAAGAGAGAGAGGCATTCCAGTGGTTCACGGGTGAACTTTTGGAATGTGTTGTAGGAAAAGCAGCATGGTCGAAGAAGAAATATCAATCACGGATATCGGAAGCAGAATACGCTAACACAACTGAAAAAATTGTCACTGTGTCGGATGAGGCATTTGCGTTGATCCTATACGAAAACTACATTGACAAGTGGATTACAAGGTACCACAACCCAATTGCTGATGGCGAAAGGGGAAAGAAGATTTTGGGGAAATACACTCGAAGCAGTGTTGGATACAGTGAATACGGAGGTTGGAGTGAGGAAGGGGTCATTCGATTCAACCAATTGTGCCAAACTGTTGTGGAAGACAGATGTAGTCGAAACGCAAAAGAAGCGGAGGATCAGGTGATGCAAAGTCTTCGGCAACAGAGATTTGGAGAGCAGGATCAGAACAGTGCAATGAATGGGAATGATCGGCAGAGTATTGTTGATTCGGAAAGAAGTTTGGAAAGGAATGTGGAAATTGTCAATGCGTTCATCGAGTTGTGATGTGACAAGAGTTAATACTACTACTAGTAGTGTACTGTTCACTGAACTCGTGTTGTTGTGGTCGGCGGAGAGTAAAATTTAAGTGTACTAAATTCTAGTGATTCAAACAAAGATGTGTGAGTTTGCTGTGAAATGGTACAGTGGCCATACACATTTGGCACATGTCCAAATTTTTGTACATGAAAGATAAACATTTATACACTGTAAAAGATTGTACCAAAAAAGTGTACGCACAAAAATGTGTACATGAAAAAAAAAGGACACTTATACACAAATATACATGAGGTGTACGGGACTAAGAAAAATTTGTTACATGTAATAATCTTGTTACATGTAACATGTTCAGGGTTCTGATGTACTAAGTTTTGTACATTATTCACACTTCTGGTTTTTGCTATTCCATATTATACTAGCCACAGGACTGTTCTACAAGTACAAGTAATTGTGATGGCAAATACTGGAAGATAATGGATTACTCCTCAGTAGTTTTTCCTGTTATGCAAGCAATCCAATGAATAGTTCAAGTAAGTGCCATAGTTGATAATGAATGGCAAGTCAGCATATTGGACTTCTACAACTTAACTATATCAAGTGGTGGTGTGCACTCTCTTAGATGTGATCAATTCTCAACCTGTAGTCTGTACTAGAAGCAATCTGAGGAGCAATGAATTGTCATCATGATTGCCAGCTTGCATTGAAAGATTGTTTTCATTTTCTTGATGCAAACATGCAGTATGTAGCAACAATGATGTCATGTGTGAAGATGGACACTGTTTAGAAATAGTGAAATGATGGTAAAGTTTGTTTGTTATATGAGCAAAGTGATGACAAAATGGAATGTGAGATGGTATTCCAGTGTGTGGCTGTGTCACCCATAGAATAAAGTCTTATATGTTAACAGCAAAAACTACATTGAAGCTTGAACAGGAAAGCACTCACATTGTAGTGAAAGTGATTTTCATTAAGACCCAAAAGCTTCAAGTGAAGGCACTGCTTGCCATCCCTGGATATGATACTTGGAGTATTCCAGAGGGTATTGTTCTGGAGTAAGTCCTGCAATGCTCTCCAGATTATTGACATCCCCAAGACAGTAGTTGTGAATACAGATATTACTACTAGCTGTATTCCACCACCCCCCATGCTCTCTGATACAAAGTTTATCATACAGGGAAGAGTACAGCCAGTTTGGTGTTGATTAGGTGTCAGAGAGATGAACCTGGGATGCGAGAACCACATACTAGGACATGAATCCATGCAAGGAACTTTTGTGTAGATGTGCGTCAGAGAGAAGCACTTGGTTTGCGAGAACCATGTAGCACATGAATGTATGCAGGTTGCATGCATGTGTTGATAGTGGTCCAGAACTTAAGTGGGGAATGCATCCCTGGAGACATCAGTGTGTTGGTGGAATTTGTGCGTCCCATATTCGACGTCCTGGTTTCACTTCGTACTTCGTAGCTTTGTAGGCAGTTGGTACGGATCTATGTCGTTATCATATACTGACAGAGATCCGGTTGAGTACGAATTTTGAGTCATGGTCCCCGTTCCCCGTGGACATCCCGGAAAATTAGGGCTTCTTCAAGTTGTTTCCACGTTTGTTATTCACTTTCGGAATAGTCTGATTGTGGACAATGGATGTCCCTTTCGAGAAGTCCATCAGAAGCCGAATAACGTAGAACACCACATTCTCCTACCTGTGACCGTCTAAAATCCAATCCCACAAAGTCATTAGCGTACTTTAGCAGGGGAGTCGGCGACCACTTAACCGGTTTTTACGACTTGACATACATCAATGCAAATTATGGATCACGGACCCTGGACATCCGGAAAATTAGGGCTTCTTGAAGTTGTTTCCACGTTTGCTGATTACCATCGATTTGTGCTAATGGATGTCCTTTCGAGAAGCCCATCAGAAGCTGAATGACGTAGAAAACTAAATTCGCCCACCTGTGACCATCGATTCAAATCCCGCAAAGTCATTTGAGAGCTGACAGGCTCATTTGAACTTGAACTGCAGAAAGTGGCGAGCGGTTTGCGTCGGAACAATTCTACCGTAGAGAGTGTGGGCGTTCTCATATCATACGCAAAACAGGCATAAAACATAAAACCACGACACAAGTTCTTTCCAAGATTCTCTATCGCAATCACACCTTGCAACATGATGATGCACCCAAGCGACTACGAAAACGAACAGGTGAACCTTCACACAAGTGCAGTTTACGATGTGAACAAAATAACTAGCTCCGATCAACCCCACGTCAAATCGAATAATCGTCAACGTGATGAGAAGGCACTTGCACGGCATGCGTTGGACATGCGCACTATGGCGATGCTTCACGACAAACAAGAATTTCAAAGAATACAGGCTGACATGAGAGCTTCTGGTGCTTGCACGGGCTTCGGGGCAATCCATATAATAAACGACCGACTATCGAACAATGTGTCACAGACTTTGTCGCACCGAAGATCGTCAATGCACTTACCCTCTCAGGAGCCAAAGGGCAAAAGCGTCGTTACTCGATCATGGTTTGAAAGTCAACTATAATAAGAGAAATTGCTACATAACATGCCTATAATAATAAGTGCTGTCCTATTCAATAAATGCCTTCACCTAAGAAAAATCACGATCTGGAAAAAGTTGCGGAGCGAGAAGGGTCCAACTGTATAAACCAATTGCGACCCACTGCGAGACTCCAAGCATGGCCATATTGACCCTTCCCACAGTTGGGTTCGCGGCATTTTGGTGCTCGTTCATGTCTTCAATTGTTCCCCATGCCGTCAAGGTCATGGCCACCCAGCAGCATATGAGTGCCATGACAGCATTGAGCTTCCATAGATCTTTGCCAGCGCCAGCAGGTTCACCACCTTCGCCTTGTTCCATTACCAGACCAGTCGCAGGCTGTCCTTCGGGGTCCAAGAACGGAACATCCAAATTGATCATGTCTGGGTTCGTCGGGGAATACGTCGGAGTCATGGACCTCGTCGACTGGACACTGTGGGTAGGAGCAACAGAGTAAGCATGGCAATCTCGAGAGGAGCAGCTACGACAATCACACGATGAAAACTTACGCATCAACTGTCAGACGTGGTTCGGCTGACCATGCCCAGCCAGTCCATGCTAGACTCACGGCCGTCAAAGTGAGCCCAATTACAATACCAGATACATCATTGTGGCCCAATCGAGGGTTGCAACTACCATTTGGATTTTTCGACACAATCGAAAAACACAGGTAAACTGCATACAAGGACATGACCGACGACGTGAGCAAGCTACCATCCTGTCCGGTCAGCTGAAGGACAGTCATGGCAATGATTCCGAGCAGAGTTAGTGTGATTACCCAGGTATTTTCAGGACAGCCATCGAAGAAGTGGTAGAGAAGTCCGATGCCAACAATTGCTGCGGAATACATGAGCACACACGTTCCGACGATTGCTTTCAACCACCCACCCCCAGAGCCGTAAGAGATGCGATCAGCCTCGTTCGATTTCTCAACCCAATCATCATTCCAGTTGTAGGCAACATCAATAAGAATAACCTGCTGCAACACAACAAAGACAGTCGCACCAATGCGAGACGTCCAAAGGAAGAATCCAGTGAAGAGGGGAGAGTTGGGGATGAACATTGTAATCAAGAGAGCAAACAAAAAGACGGCGTATTTGGCAGGCCACGCTTCCCGATTCAAGTGCGGTTGGACGTGGGTTGCCATCGCAGAAAAAATGAAGAATAGGGTAGCCAAGAACATGGGGCGGTAGACACCAGCATTTCCAGAGCACTGGGATAACAAGTCCCCTTGATATTGTTCACATCCACCCTTCCAGGCGTTATAGACTAACTTTCCAGATCCAGGAATTGCTCGATAGGTTTTCCAAACCCAACCATTCTCTTGAACTATGCCAGGTCCCACGTTGTACTGAAACCAGAGTGCGAAGGCAATGGCGATGGTGAGAAGCAACACTGCCCGCTTACGCCCAGTCGTTCCAGCTCCAGTTCCTCCGAGGCAAGAATTGCACAAGGAACCAGTTGATGTAAAGCAGCAGTAGGTGGCAGCCAGAGAGAGTGTAGTGCCCTGGAGAAGCGATAGAAAACGATTGTGAGGCTTACCAGTCGTACAGTGCATACATCTTGTCAACACTCCTACTGGTGCTCACGACTCAATTCGTTGTGCGCTGTGACTGTTGTGTTTTCCGCTCAGACCTGCTGCATCACCATCCTTTCATATCTGTCTATAAAGTCGCTCACCATTTTGCAATCAATAAGAGATAGTAATGGAGAACGGTAGATGACAGCAATAGATGACGAAAACGATAGCTGGTTCCGTGTTCCGTTGTTTTCTTTCTGGACTTCATCTCATCGCGAGCCAGCTGCGTTCAGTTCTTGTTCTCATAGTAGTACTTGTACACAGGACACAGTGACACTGATTGCGTGTTTGGTTTTGAAACCCGGAAGCGATTGGCGGTCCAGCATCGCGAGTCGCGATGCCGGCGTCTGACGAATGGATAGGTTTTCCAGTCAGACACGGATTGGGAATCGGAAATGATTTAAAAGTTTTAAAATCAAAAACCATTAAAGGAACATGCGGTGGTACTTGCACTCCGTCCTCGGTAAGATTGCACGGATAATGGTGCACTTGTACAACTCGAATTACTACTAGCACCGAGTATGGAGTCTCAATGCATGCAAAAATGCGAAGGACCTAGGACTGCTGGAGTTGTTACAGAAGTGCAGCAGGGAATTCGGACTTGAGAGGCATTGCTTGCGTCAGCTATCATGTTCAATAATGTTAGTAAAAGTCCATTCGCACTCTTCAAGGTGGTTGAACGTATCTACACTTCGTCATCCTCATCATCGTCGTCGTCGTGCAGTTCTTCTGCATCTCCTTCCGAGGTGGCCCTTTGGCGATTAGAAGCTTGCGTGGAACCCGCATGGGCAAATGCCATTGCTTGTGACGCCTTCCAGCACATGGCAATGTCCAAAACACTAACCAAGCATATCCAGGTAAAGACGTACAGGTTGGACCCGGGAACAGCGGCATCGAGAGACTCATTGTCTTCTGCCCGACATTGACCAGAGATGGAGGCGGCGACACTCTCATCTTGGGTCAAGATTCCAACTCTTCATTTTAATCGGCAGCGAAAGTTAGTTCCGAGCGATACAACACACAAGAAACACTACCACTGACACATGTAGGACGTACCCAATAATCCAAAGCACCATCATGACGCCAGCGACACTCAGTTCGACGCAACCACTTAGCGGAACGAACGAAAGGATCCGATAGTAGGCAAGTATATATATTGACGCCACAATCATTGAAATAAGTCCAAGAGCCACAGAAAAGGAAGCCTGTTGCTTCGGACCATCTTCGCTCAAGTGTCGATGCATGTCTGCACCCGACCCCATAACAACCAATGAAGAAAACAACAGACAATACCATCCCCTTAAAGTCGCACTGAGAGCTGTGAGCTCCTGTATAGTGATAATGTCCTTGCTGCCTGACCAATCGTTCAGAGTATAGCAACTCGCGAATAAAGACAGCCATGACGAGAAATAAATGTTCAGTGCAAAGTACCCAGCTCCTCCTGATTGTGTCATGATCCAAACACCAAACACCCACCACATTACAAAAAAATATCAGAAAGAAGCCTTCCAACTTTCCGTCATGCGCTCTATGAAACTTGAATGATTCGAAACAGCCATGGAATCGATCTAGTAATAAGATGATCATGGATAGAGCAAACGATACGGATCCGACAGCGACAGATACCACGAATTCACTACTTTTTTCCTTAACGTTGCCGGTGGAGGCGCAACACACAAGAGATGCAAAAGCAAGGTAGGCGTATCCCTTCCATCGAGGATTGTTGTCCGACACATGAGGTTGTTCGTGTTGCTGTCCTTTGGTCGCGTTCGTATTGGTTTTGGGAGTGGGTGCCACTGCTGTTGGAGAAGCTCCAGCTGCGTTTGCCGTCATATTTGGAAAATACGATGGAAGATAGTCGATCCGCTCCCTCGCCTTCAGGCCCTATCGGACATTATTGAATGTGATGACAACGGAGACTCAACAGGTTGGATTGTTGACATCAACAACGCAAGGTAGGAATCTTTAGGAACAGGTGCAAATATGTGCGACAGCACGACAGCATCAAGACTCGAGACGCCCCAGCACCTGTACTAGCGTGTTCCTACTGTACTGTATGTGGATGTCGCCTGTCCGTGACCCGTTGAAGTGGTCAGCCACTCACACGTTTCTGCACTCGGAGTTCGAAGTACGACATGTGAGATAGAAAACGTTACAGCGGACAACAAACTTTCTGATCACATTGATACAGTTGGTAGTTTGGTGACTTCGTTTGCATCTACATTGCAGCGCTTCCACAACCCACTGTGTACAGCACTTTGATCAGTCGAGTTGGAATTGTAGATGTTTAGAGTGGTATAATGGTCCCGAGAGTGAACAAAACCAATTTACTAAGCTCAAGCGCCACGCTTGCACAACCGACTGTGCGGAGAAAACGATGGCTGTGGCGATGGTGCACTCAATCTTTTCTTTGCTTCGCCATATCCATATTCTCGTATTTTTGCTGCGATCATAGTATCGGTTGGGTTGCAACTGCCTTCCAGGGAACTCTATCGTCTCGAATTTCGAGCGCCCCGAGGATTTCCTCACCCAAGAATTTAGCATCGCCAATGGGGAGGCAAAAGGCTGCTGTGTTGTCACATGGTCAACAACCACAACCAAAACAACAGAAACGAACAGCAGCAACGCCTTTGTTTGACACGGAAAGGACGGAAGCGGAGATGAAGCTGTCCGCTCAGCTAGGTCCCAGCGATGAGGTATGCGAGAATGTGACGTTGTTGGTAAAGGAAACGGAAACAGTCGAAGACATTCCACGTCCGACGGAACTTGGAGGTTATTCACACACTAATGCTAGCAAAGCAAAGATATCTGCCGCGAACAAGGGGAGAACACCTTGGAACAAGGGACAGGCACGTCCGGCCGACGTTCGTCAACGTATTGCCGAGGGGGTCCGCGCCAAGAACAGAGAACGATTTCTTGAAAAGTTAGAGGCCTTGAATATGACCGAGGAAGAGTACGAACGACAGAAGAAAGACGAACGCAATAGGAAAGCTGCGGAACGCCGGGCGCGTCAGACGGAGAAAGGAGGCTTTCGACCGACTGACGAGACGAGGCAGAAAATAAGTGCCATTCTCAAGGCCAAATGGGCTAATGGAGAAATGCCGAGGCGTCGCTTGGATCCTTCCAAAGTGCGATCAGGATTCTCACATTCTGCGGAGACACGAGCCAAGATTAGTGCATCGCTTCGAAAGAAATGGGACTCAGATGCAGCGTATCGAGAATCCATGATGAACAAGACGACAGTAATCAATGCTAGAGGCGATATGAGGCAGAAAATATCAGAAACGCTTAAGGCCAAGTGGCTGGAACCTGATTTCCGGGAGAAAATGATGGAGAAAATACGGAATCGCAGAGCTGCTTCGAACAACCGCGATGACGACTACCGGCGCAAGATAAGTGAGGCGATGAAAGCCAAATGGCAGGATGACGACTATCGCAACAAAACCACGTCGTCGATTCGACAAAGGACGTCCGTGATGGCGAAGGCCCGGCCAGAAAAGGAACCGAAAAAACCGAAGAGATCCCCGCGAACCAATCCTGAAAGCAAAGTTCGACTTGCTCAGGTGGTAGGACCTGCAAAAACTGACGAGGTCACAAAACGAAGTCCTCGCGACGTTGACGAAGACGGCCAGCCGATCGTGAAGGCCAAGGTTAAGAAGGTTCGAAAGGTCAAGAAGGCGGCTGTAAAGATGGCAGTACCTCTGACTTCCAATGGCATTGTTGGTAGTGCTGACGACCCGCCAGTCAAAAAGAAAGCTGAAACAGCGAAGAAGGTGAAAGAACCAGATGGCAGCATTAACCGACTCCGCGATGAACGCCGTGATCTTTATGACCTTCTATATGGTGATGACGAGGACTTAGACTCTGTCGAGTCTCCCCCTGCTATCGGAATCTCAGCCATGTTGGACCTAGAGGATGCAGACCTCGACACCTATGATCCCTACGGGCTGGAAGACTTTTGAAGCTCTACACCATAACGCTACTCTAGAAGGATATGTACAGATAAGTCACTACTTTTCCAACGATGTGCCATTGTGGGGTCCCACATCCCACAATTTCAAAGTCACATGCGAAAAGCACAGAGGTACGCTAGTCGATATTCTTCGGAACAGAATGAGGGACACGTGCCGAGAGATGCGAAAGGTGGAGTATTGCTACCAAATCAAGAAGATGCGACAACGAATACTTCTGCTAGTCGTACTGCATGCATTGTCAGCATTACCGGAGTACTGGAGTACGGAGCTTATTTTGCGCGAAATTGATGTCGCAGTCGCCGTGTCCGATTTCTGACTCTACGCACAAGAGCGACGTACTGTAGTCTGTAGGCGTGCGTGTAAAACACCGACATGTTGAGCCTCGCGTCTCGCGTCCCGCGTCTCGTGCTTGTGCCTCCATTCATGACGTGCTGGTTCCGGAACTTGCGTTTTTGCTGTCACATTTTCCAGTACCAGGTACTTTGTACGATGAGAGGCATTAATTTCGATCTGTTCCAGTTGATATTGAGTTCCGGAGTCTGCTGGCATCGAGGAGGTCACACTCATATCTTGATCTTCAATTGGCATCACTGGGAGCCATAAACTTTTCTCCTCCATCCACGAAATAATGTTTGCCCGCTCTTTTATCTTCGTCCTTTTGGTGTCCACCGGTTATGCGCTTGCTACTCCTCAAAGGCAAGCATTCGCTCTCAATCAGTATACAAGTACTACCCTGCAGATGACTGGTGGTGCGGCTCCACCAGCAGCTGTTGTTGGTCCCCCACCGGAGCTTAAGCCCCCTGCTGCTCTTTATGAAGGTGCTGTTGCGGCCGGCGCCCTGAAAGCGTCAGCCTCGTTCTCAAAAATCTTCAAGCTTGGCGTAGTTGCTGGTTGTCACATTGCCTTCGGTGCTTACCTCGCCATTAGTGTCGGCGGTGCATGTCCTGGCATTGCGGCAGCGAACCCTGGGCTCCAAAAGATTATATTTGGTGCGTTTGGCCTTCCGTTTGGACTCATCATGACCCTTACCTCCGGTGCAGAGCTCTTCACCGGCAACACAGCACTCGTAACAGCCGCCCTGGCAGAAGGCAAGACCACAACGAAGGACTTGGCTAAGAATTGGATTGCATCCTACCTCGGTAACTTTGTCGGCTCTGTTCTCTTGGCATACCTTGCCTTCAAGTCTGGGACTCTTGGAACTGGTCCTGCCGCAGCAACTATTGCTGCTGCGAAATGTGCCATGCCGTGGGACGTGGCATTTGTGCGCGGAATTCTGTGTAACTGGTTGGTTTGCATGGCAGTCTACATGGCATCAGGGTGCAGTTCCATGATTGGCAAGATGACTGCTGTCTGGTTCCCCATCTCAGCCTTTGTGGCGCTTGGATTGGACCACTCGGTCGCCAATATGTTTATCATTCCACTTGGGATGCTTCGAGGCGCGGAGATCACAATCGGGCAAATGTTTATGAAGAATCTCATTCCCGTAACACTTGGTAACATTGTTGGAGGTGCTCTCTGTGTCATGGCTCCATTTGGAACTACACTTGGTGGATGGTTCAAGAAGAAGGAGTAAGGTGATGTCTTCTTCTCACTTGATACACAGGTACTTCAACCATCGTGTGATCATGAGACGCTAGAAAACCGCCATTAGGGTTATGAAGAGTTCTTCACATCTCGGCTATCATTTTAGTAACTTTAACTGATATTTAGATTCCGTCAGTCAAGGCTTGGAACTCGCGCTGCATCTCGTCCAGAATAACGCTGTAAGCGGCCTTGATTTCACTTTCCTTCGACTTGGGGTCGACGAACTTGGTGTCAACAACCTTTTGGATGACCGGACCGAGGGCAGTCTTGATGTGAGCGTAAGTAAGCTTGGCATCAGGTGGGGAGTCTGCGATGGCTTTTTGGCACAAATCATAGAAGTTGATGATAACACGAAGCATACCAATGGTCTTAGGAAGTGGGCAAGTGAAATCGTAGTCAGTGAAGGCATTCTGAGCGAGGAAATCCTCACGAAGAAGCTTGGCAATCTCCATCACAACCTTCTGGTCCTCAGAAAGCGACTCCTTTCCCACGAGCTGTACAATCTCGGAAAGGTTATCTTCCTGCTGAAGGATAGAACGGGCCTGATTACGGAGGTAGGAGTATTGGGGATCAAGGTTGTTGAAGTATGGTTCAAGGACTTGCATGTACTTGGTGTAAGAGATGAGCCAGTTCAGCGATGGGAAGTGCTTACGCTGAGCAAGCTTCTTGTCGAGACCCCAAAAGACCTGGACAATGGAAAGAGTGGCAGCAGTGACTGGGTCGGAGAAATCTCCACCTGGAGGGGAGACGGCACCGACGACACTGACGGTACCCTCACGGGTTGGGGAACCGAGACAAGCGACACGTCCAGCACGCTCGTAGAAAGCAGCCAAACGAGCACCAAGGTAGGCTGGGTAACCGGAATCGGCAGGCATCTCTCCCAGACGTCCAGAAATCTCACGAAGTGCCTCGGCCCAACGGGATGTGGAGTCTGCCATCATGGAAACGTTCATACCTTGATCACGGAAGTATTCGGCAAGAGTGATACCAGTGTAAATGGAAGCCTCACGAGCAGCCACAGGCATGTTGGATGTGTTAGCAACGAGCGTAGTACGCTTCATAATACCAACTTCCTTGTCAGCACCTGTGACGGCATCCTTGATGGTCATTGTGAGTTCAGGGAAATCACACAACACTTCCGCCATCTCATTACCACGCTCTCCACAACCAACGTAAACAATAGCGTCGGAGTTGGAGAACTTGGAGAGGGATTGGGGAAATGACAGTCTTTCCACAACCGAAAGCACCTGGGACGGCGCAAGTTCCTCCAAGAACGGAAGGGAAAAGACCATCAACAATTCGGAGACCAGTGATCAATGGAGCGTTACCTGGGAGCTTCTCGGTGATAGGACGTGGGCGACGGACGGGCCAGAAGTGCGAGAGGGAAAGTTGGTGGGTCTTGTCTTGAGATTCATTGTAGACTTCCATGACAATGTCGTCAACCAAGAATGTTTCCTTTCCATCGGTTGAGTTAGTGTTGATCTTTGTAACAGTACCGAAGACATTAGGTGGGCAGATGATCTTGTGGCTGTCAATAATTTCGTTCTCGTACACAATACCAATCACATCACCTCCAGTGATGGGTGCTCCAACCTTGATGTTGGCAGGAGTGTAAGTCCAACGAACGTCGCGGGAAAGACAAGGGACATCCACTCCCTTCGGCACGTAAACATCTCCGGAAGACTGGAAAATGTGTTCAAGAGGACGCTGGATACCATCGAAAATGGTTCCCATGATTCCAGGACCAAGTTCGACGGAGAGAGGCTGCTTCTTACGAAGAACAGGGTCACCGACGGTCAATCCAGAAGTATCTTCGTAAACCTGGATGGAGGCAGTGTCTCCCTCGAGCTTAATAATCTCTCCGACAAGCTTGGAGTGTCCGACACGGACAAGCTCGTACATGGCAGCTCCAGACATACCATCTGCAACGACCAGAGGTCCAGAGACCTTGAAGATGAAACCATAATCGGCCTCCTTCTCAAAAGTTTGGTTCATGATGAAATGAAGTTGCAAAGAAGATTTCTACAGGATGACGAGGAAAACAAACATGAGAATTACACCTACCGTTTAACAGTACCCAGTAGAATTCTACGTGGACGTAGGAGAACACTCGCTGAATTCAATGAACATGATCCTGCATTGCTCTCCCATGGCGAAACAAACTCCTAATTCCAATCAAGCATTCAGAAGAAAGACCAGAGCACCACCAGCGTAACATCAATGCATATGGGGTTATGCAGCGGTCATCAGGCTGAGATCAAGTACACAAGATCACCCGAGAAACAAAATTCGTGGGGAAGCAATGCCGATCATAATCATCACTCCCAACTCAACTACAATTAACCCATATGCTTTAGGAACACACAACCGCCAAAAGCTACTGATTATATTGCCACAAGTTCATTACTCCATGATCATGTGTGCACAGTAGGACGCAGGAACCAAGATCGTCGCCATTGCCGAAATTGGTTCTTACCTTTGGATTTATGGTGAATTTGGATCCGTTTGTTTCTTGCGAACCAAATTTAACGTCTTAACGGCGTTCAGAAGCTCTTTGCGTAAAAACTGGTATGGCTTGAAAAACGGGGCATGCGAACTCTCGATCGCTTTCAAGGCTGTGATTTGGGTCCTCCACTGGGAACTCATGGCGCCAAAGATACAGACAGAGGGAAATTAGGTCGGATAACCGGATCACTGGTAGCTAATTCAAAATATCACATTTGTAGAATTAGTTAGCGACGTATTTTTGTTTGAATATAGGAGAGGGATGCCATTAGGACTTTATTTCGTTCGCAAACTTACGGCACTTTCTTTGTGATACGCTTATCCCTGGTGAAAAATTTGTGAAGTTGCAAGGGATTACCTTGCGCACCTCAGAACTCAGCAACGCATCGCCCATTTCGAATGTTCACTATGTCACGGTGCATTCAGGACTTGTGTGCGACTGATTGATGCGCCTGATCAACGCCGTCTGATGACGCCATCACGATTATAGGCGAGCGTGTATGATTCTTCGGGGGACTGACGTACGATACGCATTACCTCACCAGCTTATCATCCGGAGACTCTCACTTTATCCATCAATAAGACTCCAAAGAACTTAAGTCCTTCTGTTTCGTGCAGGGAGGAAGCCGGACCAAAGGCTGGTAGGTTCCGCATTTTGTGGATGTCGGCGTTCGCCTAGACCGCAAGTCGTCGTCGGAATCCTCAATGTCGTCCTCCTCAGCTATGTACCGACCATTTCGCCTGATTCGATGAAGACGCTTGAAGCGCTTGTCTTTGAGTGTTCCCTCTTTTCCGTCGGGAGCTGAGTAGATCTATGTTCAACTACCGGTTGATCAACACTCCGTCTTTCTCCCATCTCGGAGGGATCAAGGGATGTTTCGGCGCATTTCACTTTTTTCTCCGAGGCGTTGGCGCATCTTGAGCTCTAACAGAAAACTTTGTTGAATGGTTTTTGACGGACGATCAGCGCTCGAATTTACTTTTGTCAATCCAAATGCGGGCTTGACAATCTCAGCGGAAGTATAGAGCCTCCTCGATGTCAGTATTCGTCCGTCTTTCTGATCCATGTTGACCAACGTGGCCGGTTCCGGTTGAGGTCGTCCATTTTCGCAAGAAACTTTTTGTTGCGTCGTATATTCAATCCTTGATCGGGAATTGCTTCATCAAGCCTGTCGTGCTTGCTCTCCTGTTTGCCTTAGCTGCCGTATCCAAGCCATAGTTCTCCATGGACGATTCTGAATCAGATTCGTCGTGAATCATGGGGTTAGGCTTCCTCTTCAGCGAAACTGAATCCTCGTTGAGCAAGGCTTTACAATACCTGACAAGACATTTCGGCTGGAAGCCTGCGATGGTGAGCAATGCATCGGAACGCCTTTTGACTCAAATTTGTTCGATGACGTCGAAGACGTCGCTGCGTCCTGTCGCATGGGTCGAGTCGCCGTCAAGGAGACATCGGACTCATCCAACAGTGAGTCACTTGATGCAACGTTTTTCGCCTTGATTGCAGCCTTCTTGACTATGGTAATAATCTCGAGAGAATCGTCAGAATCGCTGCTGGATGATTCTTGCATGGTTGAGACCAATGTTTTGCTATTCGCCTTCGCCTCGAGAGCACGGCCCGTGCGCTCGTCGTGTTCCTGCTTCTGGGAATCGAAGATAGGTTCCACCTGTTTTCTACTCTTCTTCGATGCACTCTTTCGCTCCTTTGCTAGCTCTAGTTGTTCGTCTGCCTTGAGCTTCCTTCGTGATTTAAAGTCTTGCACAAGATCGATTGGAAGTCCCTTGTCTTTCATGGATTTTCGAAACTTGTCAACATGCTTATCAACAATCTTGCCCACTAGGTCACTCTGTCGGAGAAATGGCTGCCTCATGTCCATATCCAATGCCCGCTTCTTGAGAGCGAAACGATTGATCGGGCGATAAAAGCCCTCGTGAGCATAAAGCTTGCCCTGCTCAATAACCTTGATTCGCTTTACCATGTGTTCGTTCGGAAGCATTTCAGTGTTGTCCAATCGAATCATGTATCCAGTCGACGAAGGGTCGGTGGAGAGAACCGTTGCCGTCCTCAAGCCTCGTGGGTCGCCGGCGCAAAAAATAGGAGTACTGTATTGAATGATATCTCCAGGTCGGAGAGGTTCATGGATCTTGTCGGAAAAATCGGGCATCCCTCGTCCGTAAGGATGCAATGTACCTGTGGTATTCAGTTTGAGATTGACCTCGTAGGGTGTCTCTAAATCGCTGTTTTCGTCGGCTTCCTCAGCGCCATCAGCTATTCGTGGTTCCGGAATGCTATCTTTCTCCTTTGCTGCCTTAAGAATTCGATTTAGATAAAGATATCCTGCCCGAACATCTGTTTCACTCAACACCCTTTGATTTGCGCGTCTCGCATCGGCCGCTCGTTGGCTGTTGTACTTCTTCCAAGTGGCCATATCCCAGGTATCGCCAGAAGTTCCACATGCTTTCAGATCGCAAAGGTTCGCCAGTATGCGATCGCGGCCTTTGAACGGTTTGGTGGGCGGAAATTCCAAAACTTGAATGAGAGCGAGTTCGGTCGTGTCCCACACTGGATCCAGGTTGATGTACATCGCTTCCGCCGAGTCGCAGATGCGACAGGGATAGTAGCGATTGTCTTCGTACCACCATTTGAGATCCGACGAAGAACGGATGCCCGGTGGTAGTGATATTGCATTCGCTTTCTCGGACGCTGTAATGCCGCGAAAAAGCATGAATGTGAGATGATTGTAAGAAGAGGCATGATTCCCTGCTCACCACCAACTGTCCAACGATGGTCAAGACGGAAGATTCACAACAGAACAATCAAATTGCACAGTATCTACGGAGCAACATATCCAACATCTCACCAATTGTCGACACAATGTCTTCGTCGTCACTTCTTTCAAAGCTGTGATTGAGAGGCTTCTTTGAAAGAGGCGCGTTGGACAGAGTGGCCTTTGGACTTCTCTTTTGCTTCTTGCTTCGAGAGACTTGTTTGGTGGTCACAGTAGGCTTAGTGGCTTTCCCGTCGCTGACACGAAATTCTTTCCGTGGAACGAAATCATCGTCGGATGAGCTTTCAGGCCATTGGATGTCCGATGAAGGTCTGGGCATGGTCGACTAGGACGAGGTGCTGAATGCAGTTGTGGTTGTTGTCACTTGCGATTGCGTCGCATCTTCGCTCCAAGTGTGGCATGATTTTTGCTTCCATGCTTGTGGGACAGGTGGATGGCACAGGAAGTGCAATGTAGTACTACCGGTAGTGCTATACGTTCTACGATACGTAGAAAAATGGTCGTAGGTCGTAGTCTAGTAGTACAAGGAAGGAGAAAAATGGCGCGAGCCACGAATTGGCCTGCCCTTCACCCTTCATATTCCAATACGTGTATGAGAGGCATCACCTGCATGCGCAGCCAAAAACCAAATGCTCTCTCCAATATGGGAACGACCTACTTGCACTACTATCTACCTGGTACTACGTATAACATACAGACTCCATCCCCCATTCCCATCTAGTATCATGGCCTTGGTTCCAGGTTCGGGTGCTTCCTAGAACATGGCGCGTCGGAGGGTGTCGATGAATAGATGGAAAAGCCAGCCCATCCAAGACCATGCTTGATATCTCTGGCCGTAATAGCGTTTATGTTGCAAGCCATAGCGCCGCTTCTTCAGGAGAATAGATCAGCATTGTGTCACGCGTTTCATTGCTACCGACAGTTATGAGGGCAATCGTTGGTTTCCAACCCAATGCTGAAGGGCAACCTTCGTCTCCTCATGCTGCGCAAATCGAACAAGCTTCCCTTCGTCGCCGCACAGAAAGTGCTTCAGTGAATACGCACTGACATTCAGTTCCTTTGCCAAGTCGTCTATGGTCACTTTGACATTCGAGGACAATAATTGCTCACGCACTTGAATTGCCAACTCCAGCATATCTTCTGCCATGTGAGTCGCCGCAGCTCGTCGTCGTCCCGAGAGAGATCTGATTCTTGTCAATTGCGATTGAAGCGCCGCCGTCGCTTCATCAGCGCCTGAATCGACATCCTTTTCAATTAGCGACTCGTTGGCGTCGACTTCAGCTACCACCTTTGCTCGCTTCCTTGATGTCTGCCCCACACTTTCCCCGTTCGATTTTGTTTTCTTTGACTTCCAAGCGACCATATCCATGAACGCGCCACATCCATCGTCCTTCACTTTCTGCTCAAATGCTGCAAAGTTGCGTTCCAAAATTGCTTCCAGAGGGGAGTTTGTCGATGACAGCAACTGTCGCAAGGAATCGTTCTCTCGCAATTCACTATGAGCCAACTTGAACGATCGAATGGACCGATAGGTCGCCTTTGGTCTCAAATCAACAAATGAACCCCGTACTCTGGTAAAGATTCGCTTGACTGAATGACCCGCGGGAAGCACTTCGTCGTTGTGTAGCTTAAGAGGAGTATTTCCCGGCCGCACAGACAAAATGATTGCTTGAGTCAAGGCGTCCTTGTCACCAGCTTTCGAAATGGTTCGGTAATATTCAATTGCGTCACCCGCTTTCAGTGGTTCTGTCTTGTGCGTGTCTGTCATCGAGGGCGAGACGGGTATCCTTTCCACCACCTCCGGTTCCACATCATGTTCGGAAGCAACGAACGATTTTTGTGGCTCCTTGTCCACTTTGTGTTCTACGCGACGTTCGCGTACGACTTTCAGAATCTTGCGCAAATACAATTCTTCCTTGCGTACCTCCAGCTCTGTCAAGTCACCGACCTCAACAAGTGTTTCAAGATACTCAGTCAGCAGCTCCGGATTCCATTCGTCGGACTCGCCGTACGGCAACAACTGCGATTTGGGTACAACATTGCGTTTCCCAGTCGTATCCTGGAGGCACGAAAGATATTCTATAGCATGCCTCTTACTTTCATCGAACTTTGTGGCATATTTAAGCCAATGATCATGTCCTTGGATCCGATCCTAACTGGATTCAGATACTTGGCTTTCTTCCATATGTAACAGTGCCATGCTAGCTGGTCGGCGGATGTAATCTCGTCAGGAACTTGAATTTTGTCAATAAAACGGTGGGCTTGGGATAAACGGGTGAGTGACGTAGAGCGCTCGTAGTTCGGCGATTGCACCATTCCAAAATGCGTGGAATGTGGAACATGATAGCAGATGCAATGCTAGGGATCCACTCACCTCGCTTCAGAATATCGTCAGATGTTACGTGAGACGGCGTTTCTACCTCCTTAATGGGCTTCGGCAATTCGTTCGCCAGTTTAGAGGCTGATTCGGACGTATGCGAAACCTGAGAGAGACCGGACGGTGCGTAGTCGGCCAAATCAGCGTCGGAATCAGACTCTGTCATGGTCGTGTACCTTCAGCGTTTTATCCGCAACTCCTTTTCTCCCCTCGGATATTTGAATGTTTAGGAGCCTGATCTGCCAACTGCGAGCACTGACAGTCTCGCATCTACGCCAGAATACTACGGTTGGGTAAATGACGGTTAAACTTTGATTTCAGTTCAAAAAGCGCGCGTCGCAATATCATAGATGCAATGCGATATGTATGCGATATGCCGTATGCTGATTATGCTGTATTCGGATATGCGGGATATGCGAGTTGAGATTTGAGATACAGATACGCCGAGCTCCGGAATCCTATGGATTCCCAGAAGTCGCCTCAGCTGTACTGCACTGTCGAACGGTATGGCTGTGCAATAGTGTAACCACATAGCAACTACGTATGGAGCATTCATGGTACTGTCGTATGTGTACTTCTACGAGTATTACGTAGTGACAGTAGCATAGTGGGCAAAAAACGTAGTGACTATGACGATTTTAGAGTATCCGAGGAGTCCAACGGATTCCCGGATGGTTCACTAAAGCACTGGCCTGCTGGGGACGGCGGGTGGGTTAGCAAAAAAAGTACATCGGCAGATATCGCATCACCGATGTATTCAAATCGCTCATTTGCAAAACAAGTGAGTGATTTCCATCAGGGAACAAGTTGTTTGCCCTCGACCGCGCTGCGGTCGAATGTCCTAGGGCCGTCAGTATGTCATTTACGTAACGACGAATGTTAGATAGACACTTGGGTACTGCAATAGAAGGAGTAGCTTACTCGTCTACTGTTGCATTGGCTTAGTGTCTTATCTGCAAGAATCCTATGGATTCCCAGAAGTCGCCTCAGCTGTACTGCACTGTCGAACGGTATGGCTGTGCAATAGTGTAACCACATAGCAACTACGTATGGAGCATTCATGGTACTGTCGTATGTGTACTTCTACGAGTATTACGTAGTGACAGTAGCATAGTGGGCAAAAAACGTAGTGACTATGACGATTTTAGAGTATCCGAGGAGTCCAACGGATTCCCGGATGGTTCACTAAAGCACTGGCCTGCCCGTGTCGTCTGCTGACGCTGGTATACGCAGTGTAGCAGGGTTGGGGGCCATATCGTGCGGCGGCAGACAGCCGGAAAAAAAAAAAAGAAATTATTCTGTGTTTCAGTCGGGTTGTTATAAGTGCGTTTTGCACGACAACGTAACAAGCAGCTGACATGGTTGAAACAGTTGGGTTGCTAAAACTCGTATGTACCGTTTTGGTTGGCATGCGTTATGATTTTTGACATACGTTTTCATATGTCATATGTGCATATGTGTGATGTTCGCTTCTCAATTCGATAATTCAGTGTAGACTAACGCTGGACCTTGCGGCATGCAGGCAAGGCGGATGCGCTCGTCGGGCTAATTACAACACATGGTGTGGGCACCGAGGTGGCTCTGCTTGCTCGGGAATGTTAATACACATGCGAACGCTACCCGAAAGGGTAAATCTGATTACACAAAATTAGGTATTTCGCTTGTGTCGTTCACCGCGTCGTTTTGACGGCGGGAGGTGACAGCCAGATTGCGCAGGTAAGTCATGAATGCATTGCTTTTCCACCGCAACAAATACTTGATTTCCATCTCACTAAACCCTTTTGAATACAATAGGGTACATGCACCGACGCGTAGTGAGTGACTGGACCATAGACTAAGAGTAGCGTGGTGGGTGACAGGGTCAAGTTTATACACGGTAGCGGCTGCGTGTCGGAGCGTCACGTCGATGTCGACTGTTGTGATATTAAAGACTGTTCCGTCCGTGCCTCGGTAGACACTCAAAGGTTGGGTTGGCGATGCATTGGTCAGGCGTTTATGCCTCGCAAGTATGCGCATGAAATGCATGACAAAACAGAGGTGCGGATTGCTGTGGTTTTTTGGTGAATAATTTCCACTCTCCGTTTTGGCCATTTTTTTGTTCTTCGAATCGGAGTTTGAGTTTCCCGACTGTGAGCGGGTGAGCCAATGCTTGCGCGAATGTTAGGGGGCCTGAATTTTCTGTGAAACATAGAACGTCGGACAGCGTGAACGCGTATGCGTTTTTGAAACGATTCATGTGGAACTTGTTGACGGGCTTGTGGATGAGCTGTGTCTGTGCCCATTCAATGCCTCGGCAACCCGCATAAAGGTTACACAGTGTCCAGTTTACCATGGCGGCATTCAGACAACAATCATCCTCATGGGAACTTGACAGGTTGGCGATGGCGAGATGCATTTCGACCGTAAATGGTTCACGTCGATTTGGGACCGTTTCCCATCGTCGTTGTTCGGCGAGTACCTTTGCGATAGCAGGTGCCAAAGTTGTATCGGCCGCTGAAACAAACCGGGGGTCAATTGGTCGGAAACGTCCTAAGAACGTTGCAATATCATGTAAGTAACTTGCGATCGTGCTCGACTTGATAGCACGGCAGTGCAACGTTGATCCCGTCGCCAGGTGAGTGGCATACATTGCCAGTTGGAAATTTGCCCTTTCTTGCGGCTGGTTTTCGAGAAGCCAATCGTCCGTCATCTTCATATGATAACAGAACAAGAGGTAATGGAGTCGGCGGTTTCGAATCGTCCGAGCGACTTTGGGAGAGGCGGGCTTGCTTGCCAATGTACGGTGGACAGCCTGGACACCAGGCATGATAAGAGCTCGGGATGAGGCCGGAAAAAGCAGTAAGACTGCAGCCTCGGCTCCTTTAGAAATATCTGTTGGCATCGGGCAATGTGAGTGATGGGATCGGGGAGGGGTCGCGAAATAAAATCAGCGAGGTCGTTATCGGTTCCCGCGATGTGGGTACAATCAACTGTGAGCTCGGTTCGCTCGATCATGTCAGCATATATACTGACGAAAAGTTGCCCTCTCTCTGATTTTGCCGACGCTTTGTGTGCCCAGTTACACGATGGCGAGTTGTCCGACCGAATCAACAGCTTGTGGAGGGGGCGGATATATTGTCCGTCAAATTGGAATCCGTTTTCGTGCCTCGTGATCGCTGCAGCGAGTTGGATTAAGACAACAATAAACTCGAGGACGTTGATATGGACCTGGCCGCTTTGGAATCGTTGGTGGGTTTGTTCCGACCACACTATATCGAACCAATAACAGAGTTCGTGGCAGTACGCTCCGCCTCCGATCCCACATGCATCGCCAAGGCTAGTGAACTGCGCGTCGCGAGGGATTACGTGCCCGATATTAATGGACCATGGCCGGTTCTTGTCAGCTAAAAGGGATCGAAGGTTTTGGAGTTCGAAGCGGGCTGACGCAGGAACTGGGAGAATTGTTTTCGTTCGCCATATGAGTGCAGCCATGTCTCGAGCAATCAGTGAGTCCAGGCGATGATGCAAGTGCTGTGGGAGTTGTTGGGACAGGTACTTGCGTTTGGATTGGCGCGAGTAGTACCCCTTTACTTTGTGGTATCGTTCCCGAATGGTTCGGCGCAATGCGTTTTGAAATCCAAAGAACATTGCACGACCTTTTCTGTTTGCTCGAGATGCATCGGCAAGTGTCCCATGCAATTCGGCAGCTTCGACTAGAGTGCATGATGTTTTGTGCTCCAATCCTCGAGTGTTACCAGAATTGCTTCCCTCTTGTCATCGGGAAGTGCAAATGTGAGGTCGCGGGTATTGAAATCCCACCCGACCACTCTCCTTATGTGCCCATGAACAGTTGCAAATTTGTCCCACGATATTGGGTCGGGGATTCTTCCATCGGGATATCCCAGGATTTCATACAAGGCTATAACGCTTGCTGCTGCCGCGAGAGGCATGAAGTCAGATATGTCACCGTACATATTGTCATCAACGTGGTGGTCGTATGTTGGCGCCCGACGGCTTCCATTCTCATCCATAACTCCTGTATTTATGGAGTCTGGGATTGCTATAGCAAATGCGGCTTTCTCGACTTCGGTTGCTGGTGGGGCAAACTTGAATGTTGGGAGGTACTTTGCTCGTTCTTGGACCATGTCCGGCTGGTGGAGCCAGTAGTGTTGCGCGAGTTGTTGGCGGGCCCTCGCAATTGGTTCCCAGTTGGAGGGGCTTGTGTTGTCACCGAAGGTAAGTCCTGTGTTCATGACCAATGTGTGATTGGAAATGGAACTGTGCATTGCAACTAACTGGGGGTGATATTTTAGACGTGGGAATGCACATTGAACGTCGTCATCACCAGTATGGCGGTCATGGGTTGGGTAAGTGATGGCGAGATTCCATTGCCACACGCAGAAGTTCAAAAATGACTTGGCAAAATGGAGTTGCGGCTCGTTCTTTTTGCTCGTCCAATCATTAATGGCCATTGCTCCTGGCCAAGGTCGGAAGCTGCTGTCGGACAACGGTCTAGGCTTTCGTCTGGGATGAAGGACGTCGACGAGACCTTGTGGCGACAAGTGAGCATCTAATGCGAAGTGGATGAGTTGCGGGTCCATAATTAGGGTGAGTCCCCGTTTGTTTTGCTTCACAATCGTTGAGGCATACACTTGTTGGTTATTCGTCACGGATTTATGATTGCCGTATTGCAGATACGCTTGAAGTTCTCTTCCGTCGCTGACGAATTACACCGTGCTGGTGCTCCCAGCAAAAGTATACGACTTACATCAGCATAGATGTCAGGGTCGACAATCAACTTAAGTTTTGCGAGGATTGCGGGGATGTCAAGGTGTGCGTTAACATGTGGCCCTCCGATCCATCGCACCATTGTCGCTACATCTCCGTTAAAGTGAAGTAGACATGCCGACGTCATTGACTTCCAATCGGTACGAATGGTTGTTGTTGATTCCCAATCCTCTTGGAATCCTTGCAAAGGTAAGAAGTCGACGGCGTCGTATTTCTTTCGCATCATCTGGAGCTGTCGCACTCGCCGAGATGCCTTTTCGAGGTACTTTGTGGCACGACACGATAAAAAAACCACTTTTTAAAACAGGTAGCAAGACATGACGAAAACATTTTTGCGCGTAAAAGGAATGAGTGAGGGAGTCCTTACCAAAGGGTTGGGCGAGTTGAATTTGCACAGTTGACGGAAGGGCAACTTTGGCAAAGGTGTCCAAACGTTTTGACGTCAGCTTGCCTTGCGTCCAGTTGTCGCTTAAGTTTGTGAGGCACATAGCCTCGTTAACAATGCCTGTTGAATCGAGAGTCGGTGTCATAGTCTGCAAATATTCGGACGTGACCGGTACTGTGTCTTCGCTGGCGGTGTTGGTCACGGCGCTTCGATCCGAATGGGGCATTGTGTTCGGGCCGGTGGAGCTTGGATCTGGGCCGATTTTCGTCACGTTTTGGTGGATTGGGGGTTTCCCCCCCGCATCCGACCGTAACATGGTGGTGAGTGGACAATCCTTTTGTGCAGCACGTTCGTCGGCAAAGGGGTTCTGTGGTTTGCGATTGTATGATGTTGGTGGTATCTGCAAGCGGAAATTAGGGAAGAAAACAGGTACTATATGATTGTGGTTAGTTATACTTGGAGGCGGCAGTTAAGGAGGGAGATTGGTTGCTGCGCGAGAGCCCGAGCGGACATTACCTGGTGGGTTGGCCCAGTTGGCCGCGTCTGCGTGCCATGAAACAAGATTGTGGTTGGACACCCATTCTTTCAATTTATCTTTCAAGTCTCGGGGAACTTGGGTTAGTTGGTTGGGGAAGTGATAGAAGGCGCATGTTGGAATGGTGCAGCTGCGACCTTCAAAAGCACTTCTGCAACAGAGGATTGTGAATTGGTTTGCACGAGTCGGGTGAGGGAAAATTGCACCCGGGTGGGGTAACTTTTGTGGTGCCGGCGATGTATGAACGAAGACAGTTTTCCTGGCAGAGAGGCTGCTGCGGTTGGACTTCCGTTCGGGGTCACGCGGTTAGTCGGCTGAGGAAGATCCTGAGTTATGATTGCCTCCACCTGTTGTGGCAAACGGACGGTTACGTGCGGACGACGAGGAATTCGAATAAGCATCCTGTCCTGCTTCTCGTTTCTTCTTGTCCTTTTCATCTTTGTCGGTTCCGGCATGAAAAGTTTGTAGATGACGGATACATCTTTGTACGTTCCTGCGGATGCTGCCAGCACGGTCAGCGTGAATCTGCTTCGAAGTTCGTTTGCTTGGTTCTGTGCCATGGAAAAAATAAGTGGGGATATGTCATTCCCTGCTTTCACGGCTGCCTTGTAACTCGTCTTTCTTGCTTCTGAAACAAAACCAGCGATGATTGATTGGACGTCTTGTCCGATATTGAACATAACTTCTTTGATGTTGCGGTGGCGACTGGTGAACCCTTTGCCGTCGCCTGACCGTAGTATCTGGACGTATTGGGCAATCTCTGTCCAAATTAAGGGCGGGTTGGCACGGTCAAAGTCGATGATTACACTCATGAGACCATAAAATTGCCAATCATCTCGTGTATATCCGATATGGATCCCATACATCCCGAGTGGTAAAGCTCTGTGGTCTTTGCTTGGAGGCGGCTTCTGTCTTCTTCGACTTGCTCTTGTTGGGTCAATTGGAGTTCTCCTTGCTGGCGCGTGATATATGCTGTCGTCCATGTTCGTGGCGGAGCAAGATGGTGGATGCCGAAGTTTGTTTTGATACCTTCTGGGTTCAGCACTGTGTGCTGGTACTCCCACTGACCGGTTCGGAGTGCCGCGGTGAGAGGCTGGTCGAACATGCGGGGGAATAAGTTGCTCGCGGATGCGAAATGATTGTCTTGCATGCTGAGTTCCGCCGCCATGGTTTCGACAGCTTCATGCATAGCTTTTGTCGCCTTGGAATTTTTGTTCGCCGCCACGACAGGCACAAACAAGGGGTGGAGGGTTGCATGGACAAACATTTTAGATGCGGTGCCATCTTCTCCGAAAACGTCGCGAACGGAGCCAAACAAGATCCCGTAGAAACGTTTTGCATCTTCGGCTTCTGACGCTTTTTCACGCTCCGTTCCAGTGAGTGTCTTAGAAGATGAATCGCTGATAGCCTTCGCCAATCCTTCGAGCAATACATTCATTTCCGACTGCGGTGGGTTCATTACTCCTGTGGGAATTGCTGCGAGGTACTGGTTGGCGGGGTTTGTTTGGAATGGGAGTTGCGGTGGTGCCGCATTAGCAGGTGGGTTCGCCACAATGATCTTTGCCCCATACATAAGCAACAGTTTCTCTTTTCTTCAAGAAAATGCTTAGTGACTGTATGGTACAGTTCGTCTTCCGGGTTGAGGTAAGTAACGATCGTTGTAAAATGCGACACCAATTTGCAATTCTCGTTGGTGAATTCTGCTTTCTCAAGGCTTTCGTAGTGAAAAAGGACATCCCGGGCTTGGAGAGAACAGTTGTCGAGCTTTCTGATGCCATACCTCATTGCTTCATACCAGATGGCTGTCATACTAGCGACGGGGACGGATGGAATGGCTTCTGTGTCATCGATAGACGTGCTAGAGCTAAACTCCGCGCATGCCTTCGCACCGCTTGGTACTGGGAGGACTTTTGGAACCGCGACGAAGCATGGTTCCTTGGTAGGGACGTTCAGTTCGATACCGATACGCTCAGGGCCGGTTGCCAATACAACGAAGTCTTGCTCGTCGCCTGGAGGCGCGTCTTCCTCGAGTGGGTTTGACTCTGACGTTGGGAGCTGGAAAGCATTGGCTTCGGCGCGAGTCTCGCAGATACTCAATACGTCACCCCGCACATCTTTCATCCGAATAGTGACTGGGCATGGGAAATCCATAGAGTCGCCGAGACTCCCAGCAAATACCTCCTCGCCGTTTCGACCTTGGGCTGGGAAAGGGCAAGACAAGACGGCCATCTTTGGAAGCATGCAAGATAAAAGCAAATTGCTTCACAACACCAGTGTCGCATAGGGTTGCGAAACGGGTGAGAGTTGGGCAGGTTTTAGCAAAGGTTGCGTTGACCCTGTCTGCATGCGCCTGGTTTAGCGTGGTTGCGTTGGCAAAGCTGACCATCTTGGCTGAGTTGGCTGCTTGAGTGCGAGGTCACGGAACGAAGGGTCCGTAGATGGGGTTGTAGAGGGCATCGTGGAGTTGAGAGTTACTGTGTAAAGGCTTATCGATGAATTCGACGGATTGTAATCCTTAAATTAAAATGTTAGAAATAAGGGAAGTCAGTCCCTCTAGTACACCACAAGCTAAGCTGTACAGCTTAATAAATGCTCATTTGAGTAACACTTTGGGAAAGGCCAATAAATTCGTTGTTGTGAATGACTGACAGGTTTTGTTTTGCATCTACTGTCAGACACATTTCATGTCTATGTACCATCATACAGTTCATACCCATAAGTTCTTGAAAAGGGTAATTAGTTTTTAGTCACACGATCGGCATCTTTCAGATGCAAGTAGGGATAACTTTGTATTGGGTAAAATTGGTTATTGATTTAACTTACGATATACGGTACTGTGTTTTATAAAGACGCGGTCTGACACGAAAGTGTGACCAAGGTTTTCTGATGATTAGTGATTCGGAATTTTATATACCGGTTCCGAGTTATGACAAATTAGGCGCGTTGATTTCTCTAAACAGTGAGATTGAGTGATAAGGTGGTTCTACTGGGTCATTGCAATTTACTTAGAGATCCTGAGGCAATATAAATATTGGTATCTTTACATGCATTACATGGCAAATGGTACGTAGTTAGAGTTGGATAGGTAAGTCATATCAAATATGGGAAAGATCGGCGTCGACATCACGCAATACGAACGATGAGCGACAAGTGTATGGTTGTTTATCGCTTTTTGGGATTGTTAATCAAACATCGTTCTCTTGCAGTTCGTTCGGCTGCGTTTGTTTACTGCCTCTCGACAAATCTCTAGTGGTTAGAAGAGATTGGTGTAGTGCGTGCATTCATTAGTAATCATTGGTCAAAAAAGCGCGCGCCGTTGAACAGAGATGTGAATGCGATAGCCACCAAATGAATTCCGGATTATTCGTAGTACAAGGCATTCGTTAGGGTAATTGCTAGCATCGGATCATGATAATGAAGATTATCTGATTTGCTTGATTAGTAGCAATGATCATTGAAAAGAAAGGGAAATAGCCGCGCTCCATTGACCGTACATGATGGGTACAATGGTTTGCGAATGGGTGCTGGTCCTCTCGAGGTACCAGACATCCAAAAAAGGTAATCGCCAATTATTGGATCGTAAAAGATCTCAATTATTGGAGTCGAATGGTTAACGCGATTCACGGTTATCATTGACATGGGGTAGAACTGCACGCGCGCCATTGGCCAAAAGTGACAGGCACAATGGTTTGCGAAATTAGAGATGTTGGACCACTCTTAGTCTCAAACATCTGGATAACAGGGTATTACAAATGACGTTGGCGTCATGACATTGTTGTGAAACTAGCAAAAAAAGTACATCGGCAGATATCGCATCACCGATGTATTCAAATCGCTCATTTGCAAAACAAGTGAGTGATTTCCATCAGGGAACAAGTTGTTTGCCCTCGACCGCGCTGCGGTCGAATGTCCTAGGGCCGTCAGTATGTCATTTACGTAACGACGAATGTTAAATAGACACTTGGGTACTGCAATAGAAGGGAGTAGCTTACTCGTCTACTGTTGCATTGGCTTAGTGTCTTATCTGCAAAGTTCCGACTCGGAGCTCCGAGTACCGGTACCGGTACAGCAGAAAAAGGTTCAGCAGCATGTTTTTATACAGTAAAGTAGTACTACAGTACAATGGAGTGCTCAGTACGCAGTACAAGTACCAATTTGTACAGTAAGGTACTCGTACAGTTCCGTTGTTGAGTGCTCCGGACTCCGGACTAAGGGACTCCTCTCGTAGGACTCCTTGACCGAGACAGGGTGATGGACTCTACACTGAAGACTGAAGGGTCTGAGCATATTGACAGTCAAATCAAATTGTGGACTTGACGCTGAAGCACTGAACAACAACCCTCTTCTCCCTTTCCTTCCCTTTGGAATCAAAGCTTAACGATGACTGACACACAAAAGAAGGGAACAAACGCTATTGACCCTCTCCTGACGCTGGGAAAGACTTCGGTTGTATCGTTGGAGAACGATATGTGGATGATTAGAGTACCCAACAAGCTGGCATCAGTCTGGAAGGATGTCCCAGAAGGCACAGTTCTCGGTGAGCTAGTGTTTACGAAAGGTGGAAAAATGAACGGTAATACAGTTAAACCGTCACTCTCCATTGAATGCGAGGAGTCCCTCGTGGAATCAGCTGAAATCCCTCTCCATTACACCATGGAGGCCATGACCAAGAAGGTCCCCAATCTATATCCCTTTTCAAGGAACAAGGATGGTACAGTGACCATTCATGGCACAGTGAGTCGGTCTGCCAACTTACAGGCATCTCAGAATGATCCTCGCTACCGTAAGTTTGCCAAAACTCGTCTCTTGGATGCAGCTGTCAACAATACTCGATTCGTGAAACAAGTTGAAGCCACTGAACTCTCAGTTCGCAAATCGTTGGCTAAAAATCACGGTTTTGGGTCGGCTGTCCAAGCCTTTGGTCTCAAGAACAAAGAAGATACACCCTTGATGTGCAAAATGATCGAAAACGAAAGTATCAAGATGTTCCCGAGATCCGTTGTATTCGAATTATTCACAGTACAACCCTTTTGGACTGTTAAGCAACTCAAGGAGGAATCGGGTAAATCAGAAAGGAATTACGTGCCGTCTTGAGCGATATAGGAGACTATCATCGAAGCGGAGAGCACAAGAATATGTGGCAGCTGAAACCAGAGTTTCAAGCAGAGAAGTAATGCGTACTCAACACAACGATATCCATTCCCACTAAATGTTTAATAGCTGAATTAGACAAAGTGTTGGAACATTGCTTTCCTGCCAAGAAATGGCGAACACGCTTATAAATTATGATTTGGTCGCCGGAGCTGTGGCAAACTTATGGCTCCCCCCAATAACTTCGATTTACCCGAGACGAGCTTGCATTTGACACGCATATCGTTCTCCATAGTTTCGTCAACTATAGAAGCAAGACATAACATGAGAGCCGGGTCAATGCCACGCGATATCGATACTGCAAAGTGGTGGTCGTCACTATCCGTTGACTGCTGTAGGGATATCAACGCGCATCCACGCAGCTCACGCTCGGTCTCCGTCCGACCCATTACCATTAGCTCAGGCGAGCCAATCGTCCGATGAAATGCGCGGTAACTAGGTTCGGCTTCAAAGCAGCCATTCGCACCGCTGGACATGTACATTGAATACCGCACGGGATTGGGGAATTCACCTTCCATCGAAAACTCAGCCCATGCATAAAGCGGGTAGGTGTCACACCATGCAAGGCCCAAGTGTTTGGTCGTTGCAGCTGGTTTTTGACCGAGGATTCGCTGCTTGACGGCAAAAATCCTTACCACAGGTGATCCATATGGAGATTTCAAGGCGCACACCGCCAGTGGTACTCCAGATCGACGATTGAGCAGAACCTTGTAATGGTTGGGACTCTTGAGCCGCTGCCCTGATGCATTAACTTCGAACCGTTTGACTAAGCCCAGAGATCCTGTGATGCCAAGATCCATGAATTCTGAATCATCTACCATCATTTGAATGGGGTTCGAATGGACGTAGTCACCGTAATTGACGTTTAGTACCACAGCGGAATCGTCAGTCAATGTTGGAAGTAGGCTTCTCGAAGAATTCGATCTTGTAAGTTCCAACGAATCCGGAATCGGAGAGTCGGGAAAATGTTTCAGGTAATGCCCACGAAAAAAGCTGCCCATCTGGGCTTTCATCTTGAGGTGGAGGGCACGGTCATATTCTTTTCGCAGCCCCGCTAGTTCGTCAGTAGCGCATACAGCAAACACGATTCCACAGCCATCGTCATTCAATTGCACTCCCGGCGGCAGATCCTTTTTGCGTATTTTGATTTCGGGTTCACCCAAGATACTGCTTCCAGCTGAGCTGTCGTCGTAAAACATGTTTTGTTTGGTGCCAATATCTACCCTCGGCCCCTTGATCTGCTCCAGAACTCTAAATTGCTCTGCTTTTGAGCGCTTCTTTTTCGATGATGAAGGTGAGTATCGATCTCGATTGGCTACAACACGAGTCGCGCCTGTCGCCGTTGTGATGTCGGTTTTGGCAGCATACGAGTATTCTGTGCCATGATATGATGAATCAACGTCCCACATGTCCGAGTCATTGTGACAATCCTTGGAGGTTGATTGCAAGGGTGGAGTGTCAACGCTGTCATTAGTGTTCTGTGCCTGCTCTTGTCGAATAAGCTCATCTCCTTGGTATTTAATCATCTTCACCACTTGCGATGGGTCAATAATGCAACGCATCGGTCGATCAAAACGGTGTGAAACCAAGGCGTTGGGCGAGCTCGTTTCGTCTTGACCACAAAGAATGCTGTCAGAGGAAGTACATCTACCAAACGCATGATGAAGTATGGAAGTGATTGTCATCATGATTGTGTTGATGATCCCTAATATGCCAGCCACTTTGTTGACGGGGGTGCCGAAGCAAGGGTTTTGAAACGGCGGTAAAATTGCCTCAAATCTGTGATTTACTTACAAGACCGGATTCCAGTGCGTACGATATACATGGGGAAACGCATGACTGTGACCAAATTATTGGTGCGCTCCAGGCAGACATTGGATTGGAAACAACCGTCGGAATTTGTCGCAGACGTCTTTATTTAGGCCTTGCTACAATGGTAATGACGGACGCCGCATGCAAAGATCTTTACTTATCTTCATTGCTGAATATAAAGTATTTGCAACGAAAGTATTGTCGACGATCTGCCTGCTCCCCCAGCGCTGGCCCAAAAATCTAATCTATGGATTCAATAGGGACACACCTGTCGGCATAGCCCTCCACATAAAAAATTATAATACACACGGTCCGACTAAAAAATTATAGACTTACTTAGCTAGTAGCCAGTGTAATCCCTTGGGACTTGAGAGTTTCGTTCATTACGTAATGACTTATTAATTATCACTTTTCACCCATCAACACGCCGGTCGAGTGCGCCGACCATTCAGCAAAACTTGTGCCGTATAACGCCACAACGCCACCCGAATTTCAGAGAGGTCGCCAGTCGCAACACAGCCCTTTGGACGTAGAACTTAGAGATTCTACGGGTTTGCAAGAGCGATTCATAAACCGATACCACGCGTGAGGTGCATCATGCGTGCAAAACATGAACAACGCACAACACTACACGAGCAAGCTAGCGTCTCAAAATACCTCCTACACTATTCACTTAGTTGTACTTCTTGAGCATATTCAAGAGATCAGCACTAACTTCTTCCTTGGGAAGGACCCGGCCACCAGATGCGGTTCCAGTAATGACACCGAGACCCGCGGACGGAGTTGGTGCTGCTGCAGGTGCTGGAGTCGCCTTTGGTACTGGGGCTGGAGCTGGAACCGGAGCTGGAACCGGAACAGGAGCTGGAACAGGAGCTGGAACCGGCACTGGAGCTTGCTTAGCGGTCTGAGCAGCAAGAGCTTTCTCTTCTGCCGCGGCCTTGGCGGCTTCCTTCTCCGCCGCGGCCTTCTTGGCAATAGCATCAAGCTCCGCCTGAAACAAGCTGAGTTCACTTATTCGCGGTGTTGATCTCTTCAGCGCGGTTCACTTACCTTCTTTTCAGCGATAGCCTCTTGCTTGGCTTTCTCTTCCGCGAGAAGCTTCTCCTCCTTGGCTTTGGCTTCCTTGGCATCAGCTGCCTTCTTGTCAGCTTCCAATGCGGCTGCCTTATCCTCCTCAACCTTTGCAGCTGTGCTTGCTTTTTCTTCCGCTTCGACGGCCTTGGAAGAGTCACCCTAGAAGAACAAGCAAACATTAAGATTAGACTCAGTTGCAACAAGGTACGGTCTCTCGAACTGTGCGTTTCGTACCTGGACCTTGTCAAGCTTAGCCTTGGCCTCAGCTTCCTTTTTCTCTGCGGCTGCAGCGAGTTTCTCTTCCTTTGCAGCGGCCTCAGCCTTGGCCTTGGCTATCGCAGCGGTCTATAGGGGCAAAGAGTGAGGTCGTATAAAGAGATGTCGTGATGCATACCACGATGTGTCTTACCTTCTTCTCGGCAGCCTCCTTTCGGGCAGCCTCAGCCTTGGCCTTGATAAGAGCAGCCTTCTCTTCCTTTGCCTTTTCTTGAGCCTATAACGAAACAAATTTCAGTACTCTGTCCAATATACTCAAAGCAACATCCTGTGACGTACCAATTTAAAGTCAGCGGCAGCTGCAGCGGCCTTGGCCTTCTCATTTTCAACACCTTCGAAGTTGTACCCTTGTTCAAACAGAGCCTTCGTCTTGGTAACAACCTTGTTTGGAGTTGAAACAGCAGGAACCTTTGTAGCAGAGGTACCTTGAGAAATTGAAGGAGCAGAAGGCAATGAAGGAAATTCAGTGCCGGCGAGCGGGTTGGCAAGGATCAGACCAAGGGAGACTGCAGCTCCTCCCAAAAAGCCCTGCAGAATGGTGAAAGAACGTTAGATAGAATCTCAACAAGCACTTTTGTTTTAGATACCGATTCACTCACAACCGCCTTGACGAGCCCTTCGCTGTCTACCTCGGCGCTGCGAGCCTTCTTGGCCTTGGCGGCCGCCTGAGCAGCAATCTCGGCCTCAATTTCCGCACGACGAGCAGCAGTCTTGGTCAAAAACTCCCTTCCAGCAGAGAGTGCGACAAGGGGAACCAAAACGAGCGGTGCACTACCAAGGGCCACTCCGACTAAGCCAGCATTAGGTTCGGACTCGACAGGTTTCTTTGGTGGAGCAACGACCTTCTCTGGCTTCGGTTTTGTGACAACAGGAGTGGTTCGAGGAGTAGCTCTTGGCCTCACGGGCTCCTTCTTCTTCTCGGCGACGCCGGAGAAGTCATAGGCGCCTCCCTGCTTTGTCGCCTTGACAACTGGGGCGGGCTTTGTGGCAGGGGCAGGCTTTGGCGGAGGAGTAGCCACATACTTGGGCATCTCAATCTTTTCCTTTGGCACAGGCTTTGGCTTCTCGACCTTTGGTGCAGGTTTGGGTTTCTCGACCTTCGCCTTGGGAGCAGGCTTTGGCTTCTCGGTCGATTTCTTGGGCGCGGGAGGTGCGAGAAGCTTGGCCTCCAAATCCTCCAAGGCAAATAGTGGCTTGGAACGTGTGAATGCATGGTTCGTCGATGGGACGAAAGCCGAAGCGGACGCAACGACGGATAGGACGGCGAAGGTGGAGAATCTCATGGTCAACGAAGTTAAGATTCAGGCAAACTACAACCGTAACGATGCTACGCCAGGTGTATCGCGAAGGGTGGCGGGCTCCAGTCCGACGGCTTGCAACACATTGGGACGCGAGACGAGGATCGCTGACATACGCCGGTAGCAAGACGGTAAGTTGAAGCCGCGAGCACCATCAGATCGGCAATATCTTTTCAAATTGGACGTCATTCTGACGTCTCAAAAAGTTGTCATGCGCACGTGAATCCCATACGGCTGTGTAGATTCATTATGCGAACGGTCGGCAATTTTGGGGAGCTCGAGGTGTACTGTTGTCTGCTACGACGCCTTGGAGGCGTAGTGAACGACCAGACGGAGTCACTGCGCACCAACTAAAATTTTGAGCATCCGTTGGACAAAACCAAGGTCACAAATCGATGTCAAACTAGTACCCAAGAATGAAAAGCATGAATATACACTCGTTTGTCCAAGGCCTTGTCCACCCATACTCTAGTTCAAAGAGGCTCATCAAAGGCATTCAACTGCATTTATACAAAGATCAAAAATTGTATTCAATATCCTTTCCTGTGGGATCTCGCACCTATTCTAGACGCACTATCTGCAGTCGTTGCACGACAAGTCAAGTCCGTACGCGAGCCTCCGTGCGTTCGACGCCAATTAGTTGACACACGATGAGTCGGTGGTCTGGTCGAAATATTTCTGCACACATAAAGGGCAGCAAGAAGAAGATGACTTCAGAGGAAGAAAACATCTCTCCGTTCTTGGAGGAGGATCAACAAGACGATGAGCAATGGGAGTGTGACGACATGTCGGAGTCTTCCAGCGTAAGCTCCGTGCTAAGTTCTTTGACTGGAACAATTTCTAGATCAGCGAGAAAGCCGCCAATCCAGGGTATCGAAGAGGAAAAGGTTGACGATGTTGAACAAGGCAGTGAGGAACAGGAACATACTGCAGCTAGATCTGCAAAACCTGTGTATCCGAGTCCAGCAACTTCCAAAACTTCCTCTGATCGTGGTATCAAGACTATGGTAACAATGATGTCCATGGGCAAGGGCGATGGATCTCGGCCAATTAAAGCATCTCAAAGCAAACGAAGTCGGCGCTTCTACCTGATTTGGGGAACCGTTCTTTTAGTTGTCATTGCGGGCATTATTGCTATATCTGTAGTCCTTTCCACGCGCCAGGCTCCCCAAAGCAGCTCAACAACGGAAGACGATTCCGATGCTAATCTGAATCAAAGAGAAAAGGCCCTTCTGGAAATTTTCAAGACTGTGTCAAGCGAAGGTTTGCACGAAGTTGATACTCCGCAGTACAAAGCAAGAGAATACATTATGCGCTCTGATACGTTGAAACTGACACCATCGGAGACTGTGAGCAATTCACGTATCGCTCAGCGATACGCTCTTGCGGTTTTCTACTATTCCACGAATGGTCCCGATACTTGGGCAGAAAATAATTGGTTATTTGATGACGAATGCGAGAATCTATACTGGACCGGCATTAGTTGCAATGACGAGGGTCAAGTTAGAGCGATTGCCTTTGGTAAGTGCCGATGTGCTTCATCGCGATAGATAATGTGCATTTTTGCTAAACTGCAGTGAATGAAGATAATCATGGACTTCAGGGAACTCTTCCGGAAGAGCTGGGAGCCCTTACGATGTTGGAGAATCTTGTTGTGAAGAACCACCCCCTGCTTGTTGGCCAGATTCCGATGTCTATTGGAAAGCTTCAAATCCTTGGACAGCTCGGTCTGTATAACAACGCTCTTACCGGTGGCATTCCCCATGAGCTGTATGATTCAACCCAGTTGAACTACATCAACCTCCAGAACAACCAACTAGAAGGAGGGTTGATCCTTCGAATCGAAAATTTGAAGAACCTCGAGAAGCTCATCTTGTTCAATAATAAATTCAGTGGAGGCATACCTCTGAGGCAGCTTGCAGAAACTGGCATCCAATATCTGGGTCTCAGCAACAACAAATTCACAGGTTCGCTCATTGATCAAATCGCAGGTTTGCAAATGCTTGAGTACTTGTATTTGGACAATAATGCTTTGACTGGAACAATTCCGAAGACAATGGGACGCCTGACAAATATGAGTGAGTGCATAAAGCATCTGTTGTACCAAAGTATCGTTTTACTCACGCACTTGCATTCAGTCTCCTTCAACTTCGACATGAATCACTTTGCAGGTTCGATACCAAGTGAACTTGGTGGCATGAAAAACTTGGAATACGCCTCTGCTCAAAATAACTCTCTCACTGGTCTCATCCCAACCGAGATTTCGCGTCTGGGTAATCTCTGTAAGTTGTGTTGGACTCAAAGAAATTGTTGTTGTAGTCTGTTGAGGCTCACGGTTCTCTTTCCGTTGTGTAGTCGTTTTCAATTTCGGGGCGAATGCGCTAACAGGACAAGTGCCAGATCTATCGAGCCTGATAAACCTGAAGCAGCTTCACTTGTTTCAAAATCGTTTGACAGGCTCATTGCCTAGTTGGATGGGCCGCATGAGTAGCTTGGGTACGTTTTTTTGTGACTTTTGAAATTTCGCCGTCGCGCCAGATTCCTCACAACTTTTGATAGAAGTGTTGTTTTTGAGCTCGAATAAGTTTCTTGGTTCGATCGATCCCATTCTCGGTGGACAACTGTCACAGAATCTTCAAGGTCTTTATCTTTCAGACAATGGCTTTGGCGGATCCTGCCAACTGGCCTTTGTGCCCTGTCTGGATTGAGTAAGTCGCCTATAACAAGATTCCCATGTCATCTTTCCATCTTTCGACTAACGTTGCGTCCGCTACGCAGAGGCCTTGTTTTTGGATTCCAACAATTTCACGAGCACCATTCCAGACTGCTTTGGATACTTGAAAGATTTGCGACAATTATACGTGTTTTCCAATCAATTGACTGGCACTGTGCCTTCGACTCTTGCTCAGTTGCAGAAACTGACGGAGCTTGGAATGGAAAATAACAACCTTGGGGGCAATGTTCCGAGTGAAGTGTGTGCCATTTCGAGACTGACTGACATTTGGGCCGACTGTGGGGGCAAGACCCCGGAGATTTCGTGTCAATGCTGCTCGACTTGCTGCCCTTCTTCCGAATGCCTATAGATTTGGGCCTGCATATTTGTTGCTTCAGCATGCAGATTATTATAAAAAAGTAGGGGGAAACTATGTTTAGGGATTGAGTGCAAATATTGCTCATAATATTGTGCAGGAGTTGAATGTAAATTGCAAGCATTCCTTTGTGAATTTTGTGAAAATCACGCGCCTAAAGTTGGAAAGACGTGAATTCATGCGCCTGATGACATCAGAGCAAGGCCCTTGCGACGCACACGCCTCCTACATGGGCACGTCTAATTCAGCATCCACAGCAGGTCTTCGTCCTCCTGACATGTCGAGGATTAGGCAACGAGAGGTAAGAATATGACGGATGGCACAGAGAAAGAAGGAAATCTGCCATTTGAACTTACTTCGATGGGTGTTTCCCAAATGACTTCTTGACAGGAGTAGTCTCCTTGGATTCAGTGACTGCGGTTTGAGTGCTGGAAGCCGAGCGGGTAGTTTGGCTGACCCTGGCAGCATTTCCACGGGCTAGGGTGGCAACGCTTCTGGTTGTGCCGGTCCGATAAACGTTCCAAAAGACTCCCCAGGTCATTGCTATTTGCGTTTTTTCAGTGTTTCACTTGATTGACTTTGTGTTTTTGCTTTTACTGTGTTGATAATGTGTGACATCAGGAAGGGATGATCACGAGAAGGGTATGAATGCGAACCATTATGGCGATGGAAGTGTCAACAAAAATGCGAAGCCTGCCACGATTCGAAACACTCATGTGTTCTCACCCGTTTGCGCAGTCCCAGTTGGTACGTTGGTACGTGCATCGCAGTCCCAGATACGGACATTTGGACAAATCAGATGGCTCGTCACGCCTTTCAAGCTGTCAAGGCAATAAAATAATGTATGTGTAGGTTGTCTACATAATGACTCAATGAAAAACTTTCAAATGTCATCTTCACCGATGTCACATTCCTGAGCTCCGTAAACGGGGCCGTAGGCGAAGTACTGTCATTACGTCGTAAAAATCACCTGGTTTTCCCGGTGGCGTTGTCGTGAATTCCTCCATCATATGTATGGCTGCCATATGAATTCGACGGAATGAGAAAGACCTTTCCTGAGTCCACATGTGGTACCAGGTACAAACGTACAGCACGTACTTTACGCCTCCTCCAGGAAGAAGGTTTATACGTTATACGGAAGTTCGTTGTAATTAACGGGAGTCATTTGGCGTCCAGGCCCTGGCATATACAAGTACCAGCACCTCGCTGTTCAGTTGACTGATTGGGAGTCCCTATTCCCTATACTCGGAGTATGTGTGTATGATAAATTGTGTGTAATACCTCTCCCAGCAATCGACAATCCAACAATCGAACGAATAAGAACGATGAGACAATCAATACTATTCCTCCTTGCTTGCACCTTCGCAGCTGCCGCAGCCACAGATACGCAGAGCTGTAGTTTGCAATGTCGAAATGGTGGAGCATGCACAATCGGCGCACCTCAATTCGGTTACGCTGCGGAGATGAATGAAAATGACCCTGATGCTTACGCTTACCGACCTCCAACGTACAGCAACATGTTTTGCCAATGCCCTGTAGGATATGCCGGTCTTCAATGTGAAATATCCCTTGTATTATGTGACACAGACCAGAAGCTCTGTTCCAATGGGGCTACCTGAGAAAGCACAAGATGATCGTGGGGAGTCTTTGCCATTGCGAATGTGATGCAACAACATCTGATCTCAGCGCTGCGTATGCGTTGCATTTCTGTCGAAAGGCGGCAATGGTGTTCTGTTCCACTGATGCGCAAGTGAGGCAAAGCTATTGTGCCAATGGCGGTTCCTGCCGACAAATGGTGGCTGCGAATCAAGGGTAAGTTTGAAAATGTCGTACACCAAAAGTATGCATGTATATCATGTGACAGACGCCATACACACAAACACAAACACACACGCCTAACGATTGCATATCACAGTCACAAAGGATGCGATTGCAGTTCTGGTTGGGAGGGCCCTCATTGTCAGTTTTTCATATCGAATGCCATTCCAATGGATTCTGCTACTTCGCAATCCGTAGAGCAACAATCAGACCCTTCCTCAACCTCGTCAGTCTTGACGGTCGTTGCCGCTACATGTGCATTTCTTGTTGCTGTTCTAGTAGGAGTCGTCATGTGGCGATCTCGTCAAAAACGAAATCAGGATGAGCACCAGTGCATTGTGGAAATAGGCCACAACAACAATAAACGTACTGAGATTGATACTACGAGCTCAACGAACGGCAGTGTTCGAATGTATGGGGAGGTGATCATGGGATCGCGGGATATTGTATAGACATATTGACTGTCAACACTCTGATGGAAGATACGGACCTGCAGTGACAATGCAATGCGGGATTTTTATAGGGTGTCAAATCCGCCGATGGTTTGGCGGAGACGGAAGGTCACGCTCTTAGTACAGACACCACAGTAGTTCACGTTGCTAGAACGCTAGAGCGAATTCCTACTCCGCTCGATCTGTTATTGGCTTCGTTCAAACCCAGACTTGTTGGCAGCTGCTTCGCATTCCAGTTTCCAAGCTTTTGGCGCCCAACGATATTGCATATCGTTCGAATTGTGAGCATAAGGATAGGATTCCCATCTCGCCACCTTGCTTCTAGGCATCATCATGATAGCTGCAGCATGTGCAGTGGCATCACCTAGTCGATACTTGAAGAACGCATGTTCTTCGTTCAGGTCTTTCCAGAAAGCCTGCCACTTTGGAGACGCCCAAAAGGAGACACGAGAAACGTGAAAATTGTTGTACGGCTCCGACCCCCAAAACTCTCGATCGCTCGTAAAGAGTGCGTCATCGTCAATCCGGATATGCCTCTTAACGAGTTCATTTAATTTAGCAAGGCCCCATTCCTCGTAGCTATCGCGTCGCCAGGCGTACATTAATCCGTCTTTATCCATTTGTTGGAAGGGATCGAAGGGCAGTTTGTCTGTGAATAAAGAATCGTCGTCAAGTCTAAGGTAGTACTTGAATCTCTGCAAGAAGAGCATTGTTTGCAAACGCCCAGACCATAGCCGACACATGCTTTGATAACCCAAATCGCGACCTTCTGTCGCACCATCTTCACCCTTGCGCCATCTCGTAATTTGCTCAACGGTGGTACCTGGCTCCAGAGCGTCTGCACTATAGAGGTTGATTTGCTGGAACGTGATGTTGGAATTTGGTGCCCACGATCTGATCAGAGCCTGATCTTGCTCTGTGTATGGCCCATCCGCGTGGCGTGGATGCAGCTCATAGTCCTTGGCAACCAATACGTATACAGGATAAGGACCATAGCGCTGATTGAGGTGTTGATCCACACTTCGTATGGCTCGCATCAAAAAGCAAAATCGTGAGGTGCTGTGCCAAAAGGTGATTTCATTCCGTGGAGGAGCTAGAAGAACGACCGCACCCAACCGTTGCTCTTCCAACTCCTTGTCTTGACTCACGGTAGCTCGCATGCGATCCACAACGTAGTTCAAATGTTGACAAACCAACCAAACAATCAGGGTCAACGTTGGCAACACAATATACTTGGCAACGCTGATGTTCAGCTTTACGATCGGTAGTCTTCCTCTACTCCTAGTAGCAATCATGCTGGCTTCTTAGGTTGATATCCCAGTGAATCGGGTTGTTGGCAAGAGTTGTGTGAGTGAAGGTGTGCTACGTCATACTTGGAGTACAGATTTAGAGGAGTGCACTGACGAGTCCAGCACGGTCCGTTGGTGTCGTCCTTGGGACGAAGAGTGACGGTTTCCATTCAGACAACCGAACGCCATGTCAGCGCTCAGTACTAAAAAAGAACGTCCCATTTTTTTCTGTTAGGCCCACCCTTATGTTCATACGGTAAATAAAAGTTGAGATGAAAAACTGACCCCCCAACTTTTATTGAAGAAAATGTTGAGTCCCCGACCTTATGGTGAAACAGAAAAAGTTTTGTTTTCCGGGTGTTTTTCGTCCTTAGTGTTGCATTTATATACCATACTCCGGTATCCTCACATCGTCTCTCCTACTAAAATTGCTGGAGGCAATTCCACCACAACCCCGTCATTGCTGGCAACCATGATGCCAACATCATCCAGGAAGGCAAGCAGCAGGAAGCTTGAGTCCCTTAAGTTTGCTGGAGGCTCAAAGATGATGAAAGAGCTTCAGCGAACAGTCTTTTTTGCAGCGTATGAGTCTGCTGTCTTCTGTTCCGGTAACAGTGTCACGGAAAAGGAACAAAAGGCGTTGCTTCGCAAAAGTATCCTTGGATCGGATGATCCTGATGAACTAACACTACCAGAACAAATGGTTCTTGGTATAAACCAGTTCAGTCATCTTTATGAAAATGTCCCAGTCGCAGTGAACGATGACCGGAATGCATCTGCTGTTGCTGATGGTGGAGGACTGGCGACCTCGCGAAGTGAATACAACAAAAAGCTCAAGGACTGTTTTTTCCCACAAAGGACTACCGGCGGCATGCTTTCTATCTACGCAAACAAGCCTGACGGCATTACAAAATCTTTGTTGACATCGAAAAATTTAACAAACCCTGTCGATGTCTCAGTTCTCACTATGATGAGAGGTGCTAAGGAAGTGCTAAGAAATGGGAGGAAGGCACTCGCTTGTGCGAAGGATTCTGACAGTGAATACAAAGATGGGACACTTCCATCTGGAAAGTCCATTGCCGATTATCATAGGTTCATACGTGAACGCATGTATGTTTGTCTCAGAGGAGCTAATAGTGTTGGTGATGATGATGAAGCGGATGATGACGTCTTATCTGAGACCGAGGACACACCAACCAGCAGAAGCAGCACAAGGCGAGACGACCAGCAGGCTTTTGACAACCACCAGGCGGATATTGCTGACGCCGACAAGATGCCTGAGGATTGGTTTTTTCCTGGAATGCTTGCTTTCTTCCTTTGGGGTTTCATCGTGGAAAATGAAGAGGAGTGCGAAGTATACAAATCAAAGCAGTTCCAGATTGGCGATACAACACGTCCTGAAGAAAAAGGATTGAACAGTCGAAAGCAGGTAAGAAAAGAGTGTGCCCGTGCTGTGAAAAAAGAGAGAGATACTGGAGCAGCACAACCGCAGTCCCCCTTTCGGAGGGGGGCTACACTGACGCAGCAGATCGAAATGGCAAAGCTGAATGCAGCCCGCTCGATGGAAGAGCGTCGCGTGCTCGATAACGATTACGAGACTGCACTTTCCAATTTGCAGTCTGAGATTGATACTCGGATGGAGCTTGCAAAGATGTGGGACGTCAAGGATCGTGGTGATGCAATCTTTTTGGAGATTCGAGAGTTAATGAACCAGAAGCGAGCATTGACTGCCCAATTTCAAGAGAGCAAAGGGTTGTTGTCAGCTAGACGTCGCAATGCTGATGCCATGATTGACGGAGTGCTTGGTGGTGGTGGTGGCGGTGGTGCCATTAGTAATGCACCAAACAAACGACCAAAATCGTCAAGAATGCACTCCTCGACCTCATCTACCAGCACCACAACCACACACGGTCGTAAATTCTCAACCCCCTGTGCTAGTAGTACTAGTAGTAGTACAAGGACTGAAGGAGCACCTACGGAGTCTGTCTCTTTCACTACTACGACTACTACTACTGCTGCGGGAGCCAAAGGTGCTGATGGTGGCTCCAATGGAAATGATGGAATTGAAGAAGGAGACGAAGGAGACGACGACGAAGTACCATACTATGCCGATTGTACGTACGACCTCCGGGAATACTTTCAGCCTCCTCAGCCATTTGTTTTCCCGACTGTCAATGACGACGACGCAGACGAGTGACATTGAGGATACAAACGCCAATCGCAGGAGGTTTTATGTTAGTACAATTTAGTTGCTTCTTGAAGAAGTCTTAGTAGTTAAGTATTAGTTATTGACGAGGATGATTTGATTCTACTGCTGGTGAATACTAGTTGCTTAAATGTGAACTTGTTGTATTCGATTCCTTTTCCCAGGCCATTGTATTTCATTTCTTTGAAATGCAATGTCAAAATGTCGGATGAGTTTTGATCGGAAGAACTCTAAATTTAAGTCCTTCACCACCCGGACAGACTCCGCCTCGTCAGCATCATCACGCAGTGACCTTTGTGTTTCAACGCCAGCATTGTGACGCCTTCTTTGATGTGATTGTTCATGTCGCACGTCGCTGCCAAATCCCATTCCAGAAACATCATAGTGCTGCATCTCACGTCGGGACATAAGCCTCTGCACCGCATCTGGAATATGATATTCCACGTCTTGTACATTGTGAAGTCCAAGTTGTCCTTCCCAATCACTTTGAACACCATCCTCCCATGCACTGTCGAGTCCATCTTCATGTAGAAGCCAATTATGTAGTGCACAGCACGTTAAGAATATCTTATCTGCGGATTCTTGTCCAACCAGTCGGATTCCTGTCTTGAGAATTCGAAATCGTCCCTTAAGGATACCAAACGTGCACTCGACATCCTTACGGATGGATTCTAGCCACTGCGAGAATCGAATGCTGGCCCTACTCGACGAAGTTTTCATGGGTGGAACTGTCGTCGGCCAGTTCAAGTAACCATTGTCAACAATCAACCAAGCACCGACATACTTTTGTTTGAAAACAGAACCGCAAGAGTTGACGTCATACAACTCAAATGTGACATCCTGTAATGTTGTACCCTCGTGTAGAGCAACTGCAAAGTTATCAAAGAGAACGACAGTTTTGTCATTCCACCTTGCGGGGTGACCGGTTGTAGTCGCCAATATCTTCCGACGATTATTGACTGTGATATTGTAACTCCTTGCTGTATGAGAACTCTTAAAGCCCAGGTGGCTTTGTCTCAATCTATACTCGACCTTTTCCAGTAGAATGTGAGTCGCATCCATTGATCCGACGCAGCCAGGCAACCCGGCTTTCTCGTATTCCGGAGTGTGCTCTGCAGCATCTTCTGCGGTTTTCGGAGCGACAACAAATTTCTTATAAAGGACAGTACTCCCGAATTCAATGAACTTGTGAACAAAAACACGGATGACTTCTTCACTAATACCAGTGTTCTCAGAGAGATCATCCAATGTCCATCCTCGACCGATGTATCGCAAAACACACAACACTAGAAGGGAAAGAGGAGTTGCTGGACGATGCGCGGCATCATTCTTTCCTTCACGCCATCGGGCAAACAAAGGGCTATCTTCCACCATTTGAACTAATTCTTGAAAGCACTTGTAAGGCATACGAAAACGGCGGCGGAAAAGCTTGTGAAATCTCGGATTCTCCAGATTAGGAGACTCAACATACATATTGTACCTGTGAATTTCATGGACAAAATGGTGAGATTGCAAATAAAGAAGCGATGCTGGAAGTAAGCAATTGGTGGACGACATAACCAAAAACATGGATCATACCAAATTGACATTTTGGGAAGCAAACGAGATCGCACTCCAGTTGCTCTGTCTGTAAACATGACCACTTCCTTTTGTTTACGCCTTTTCTTTGGTCGGGTTCTGATGCGATGCTGCCTGTAAAGTTCTTCTTCACGCAGCAACTCAGCATTTTCTTCTCCATCTGCTTCCTCTCCTCTCCACCGGTTACTAAAAAGAAGGTCAGCCACTTGCTCACTAAGCTCCTCATATTTTCGTTTCTTGTACTCGAGGAACCGTCGTGTATTCATCTTTCTGTCGACAAAGCATTCCGACAATGTCCTGGGACGACGATCAAAATGGCGGACAACGGACTCTGTGGCACCACCGCCAGGTAGACTAATTAATTGCCCCATGACAGCAACAAGACGAAGCAAGAAGGACAGCAAATGCAGTAAGTGTTGATTGTGAAGAAGTCGGCAATGCAATGGTGGCAGATCCTTGTCACAGGATTGTCGTCTGGTTCCAAGCGGCGGTGATTAACTCGACTCGAAGGAGGTCAACTTTTCATCGAAAAGTTGCTGATAAAAGTTGGGGCCCAACTTTTATCATCAACTTTTCGATGAAAAGTTGAGATCGGTCCAACTTGGTTTTTCATGCAACTTTTCATCCATAAGGCCGGTCAACACGAAAAAAAAAGTTGGGGGGTCAGTTTTTCATCTCAACTTTTCACAACCGTAAGGGTGGGCCTTTTTTTATAGGGGTTAGCTTTTTCCATGTCATAGCACGACAGCAATGATTATAGCCACGACTGATTGTGGAGGTGGGATAGAATGTGAACATCTAGTTGTAGCTACTCTACGTAATAGTAGTGTTCGACGCCTTGCCAACAGTTATTCCGATAGTATGAAATCGTTCAACAGGCTCCTTGTTAATTGCATCACGTGCACATGAGGTTCATGCAGTGTAGAAGTATCGACCACAGTTGTAAATGAAGTGAGTATCAACCTATAGAACTTCGTATAGTTCAGGTATCGAGTTCCATTTCAAGGCTGCAACACCTCTTCCTTGAGTTCCCTTTTTTTATGAAGTCTTCTGGCGAATATTCAAACAGATGAAAAGTTTGCCTGTCCCCACCCGCCACTGCTGTATCTGATGGTTTGATACCAGGTACGTGCCCTCGTTGTCATTTACTGTGGTTCGCAACATGATTGAAAGAGGCATATTGCACACCAACTGCATGACAGCCCATAGTCTTGAATATTCTACATACACTGTAGTAAATAACCAACCTCTACAGCATGCTGCCTTCGCCGTGCTCCCTTCAAAACTTCATCCGGGGAGTCCGCACGAGGACTTTCTGTGGCAGTGCATGGGATGGCTCATGTGGCCGTTTGGCTTGGAAACTCCAAGTCATCAGGAGGAAACAGGTAGTGTCAACTGTGCGATACTGCGAGAAGAAGCAAATGTGCCGTTTGCAGAACTCCTATGATGATGTTTATCAATGTCATGCTACGCCAGAAATGCCAACCTTCATTATTGTAAACTCGATCACCTCTCACTCAAACAGCGCCATGAGTCATCATGACATTGGCGACACGCAAAAAACCATAAATGTTAGCCCCGGCAAACAAGTCCCCTCGGGCATTAAACTCTTGAGCAGTCTTCTTGACGGCCTTGAAGATTCGTTCCACTTCTTCCTGCAGCCGTTCGTCCGTCGCATCGGTTCCCAAGGCGTGTACAATCGCAGGACCAGTCATGGTCATTGTGTGGGGTCCGTATGCGAGCCCGCGCTTTCGCAGGCATGTCCTGGCTTCGGGTGTGACAGTCGAGGCACCTCCCTCGATAATGCCCAAACATCCATTGTTGGCCAAGGTATTGACTGCGTCTGCGGTAATGACATTCATGGCTCCGCAAGGAAAGCACAAGTCGCATGGGATATCTAGAATATTCTCTGGGTCGTTGAATTGAGCGGATGCCGAGGCAATAATGTATCGTCCCAACAAGGCTCCACGTTCGTCCATGATCTTGGAAATAGTTTTGAGGCGTCCTGCGTTGATGCCATCTGGTTCGTACACATGTCCGCTAGTATCGCTAAACGTCAGGGGGATCGCTCCATAATCGAGCAACTTTTCAGCGACGCTACGTGCAACCTTTCCAGATCCGATAATGAGACAGCGCTTTCCTTCCAGGGAGTCATTTCGATCCTTAAGGATTTGATCAGCAAAGTGAACAACACCGTAACCAGGAGCCTACAACAAAAAAGTCTGGTGAGTAGGGACGCGCGACTTGTTCACGGGCATGATGAATAGACCGAAAATTGACTGACCTTGTAGAAGGACTGATTGCTAAAGGACATGAATGGTCGTCCACTGGATGATGCCTTCATGTTGATACGCTTGTACTGACCGAACAAATATCCCATCTCCTTCTCACCGACGCCCATTCCCATCCAGGGACTATCAGTATCGGGTCCAATATACTTGGACAACTCCGTCATGTAAGACTGGCAGAAACGTTGCAACTCCGCCTCCGACTTGTCATAAGGATTGAAGTCAGAACCACCTGCCGCTGCGCCAAGGTCAAAACCTGTCAAAGCATTTGAAAAGACAGTATCAAACCCCACGGCCTTGATCACCGCGCTGTTGACGTGCGTTCCAAAGTGCAAAGCGCCTTCATACGGCCCGATCGAGCTCGAATATTGGATTCGAAAGCCTCGATTCATACGGACAACACCGACATCATCAATCCAGGCCACACGGAATTGAATGAAGCGTTCTGGTTCCATCAATTGCTTAGCGACGAAAGCGTACTTGGGGTTCCGATCGAAAATGGGAGAAAGGCATTGCATGGTGGAGCGGAGAGAATTGATAAACTCATGTTCGTGATCGTCACGGCGTTGTGCTTCGCCAACCAACAAGTTGGCTGCCTCCAGACCGGTCTTGAAGCGAACATCGCCCTGTCGACGGAAGAGCGGTTTGTTTCTCCACTCTTTCGAGATGGTCATCGTTTGATGAACGCCTTCTTCTGTGGTGATGAGCGATCTTTTACTGGAGGCAGTACGATCTGGGGCAGCACTAGAGAAAGCTCGAGCAACGGCGCCGAGTCTAGCGGTATTGGTGGATGCTCGTTTCAGAAGGACCAACATGGCGTTGAATACTTCGAAGGTTCAACTTCGATGCAGTTGCAATTTATGATTCATGTTGCTGCCTTCTTGATGCCAGCATGACGGGTATGCGGATCGCCATGTTCCGTGGGTGACTTGGATCTTTTTGAAGCCACTGTACATTAGATACTGGGCCTACGGAGAATTCAGAATTCTCATCAAATAGTCCCTTATGACGAAATCGGTCCGGTTTAAATTCCACATTCCCCTGTCACAACTTCCGCCGTCATTCCGGCCTCCGGCCGAGGCTCGGAGTGGTGCTCCTCTCAACACCGCACAAAAAACTCTGGTGATGGCGTGCTGTTGCTTGGGATCGACGATCGACGCACGTTTGGAGAAAGACGTGAATACTGTACTTGGTGCTACTTTGTATAGATTGTTGATTGGCATCATTGATGGTACAGTGTAGTAGGTAGACGCGACACGCGTAGACATGCGACTTTGCGACACTCTGACATCACAATAGGCTACCGATAATCTGTTTATTTGACATTGGCATGATTCAAGACTTTCAACTATTGTGAAGGTAACACACAGGAGGCAACTCACACTCACAAACCCTTGCTATGAAGATCATCACGACAGTATACTGTGTCGCGCTAGCGATTGCAGCATCATCGTCTACCGAGGCTCGCACCTTAAAGCCTCTGAGTCCCCTTGTTTCCCCGTCGAATCAACGCTCAACACTTCCCCACAAACAACGGGATGTCGACCTTGTCGCTCTTATTGATGAGCAACTGGCGATTCGAGGAGGCGCAGGACCGTCTGCTCTTGTTCAACGGCTCAAGATCGGCTTCTACTTTTCTCTGTGGTATGCCTTGAACGTTATCTACAACAGTACGTACCTTCGCATGGCACCACCTCTGACCCCTGCCTGGTACTTGTATTAAATTCACCGTCCCCGCTGACCTCGCACCTACCCCTCCCTCCTTCTGCCCCTTCAGTTGTCAACAAAAAAGTTCTGAATGTCTTACCAGCACCGTCCACTGTCGGTTCCATGCAATTCCTGGTGGGCGCACTGTATTCCTCCTTCCTCTGGACCACTGGGTTGCGCGCTCCTCCCACGCTCACAAAGGCTGGTAAATATGCTGTCACTCAAATTGGATTTTTCCATGCATTTGGTCAAATCTTCACCATGATTGCTTTGGAATCGGCTCCCGTTTCTTTTACTCACATTGTCAAGGCGCTCGAGCCCTTCTTCTCTGCGCTGGTGTCGGCCCTCATGTTGGGCAAATGGATGAAACCGCAAGTGTACGCGACACTCATTCCAGTGGTTGCGGGTGTCGGTTACGCGTGTCTGAAGGAACGCTACTTTTCATGGTTGGCTTTTTATACTGCCATGGCGTCCAACGTGGCATTTGCCCTCCGGGCGGTATGTAGCAAAACTGCAATGTCCAACCCAATCGGCGAAAACATTACGTCAGCCAATCTCTTTGGGCTCGTCACATGGATGGCTTTCCTCGTATCAGTACCAGTCTTTTTGGGTCTCGAAGGAACGTCCTTCCTTGGCATCTGGAAGACAGCAACGGAGACAACGTCACCGCTAGTTTTGGCTCGCCAAATTGTTATCTCCGGACTCTTTCATTACCTTAATAACGAAGTCATGTACCTGGCTCTCTCCAACGTCCACCCTGTCACATTGGCTGTCGGCAATACGATGAAGAGAGTGTTCATCATGGTGGCGTCCGTGATGGTGTTCCGAAATCCAATTTCCTTTCAATCCGGCGTCGGTGCGGCTGTTGGGATTTCCGGTGTCTTGCTCTACAGTCTTACGAAACAACACTATGAAAAGTTGGAAGCTCAGCAAGCGCTCCTGGAGAAACAGGCGAAGGAAAAATCGAAGAAGAAAACGAAGGTAAAAGTGTAGAGACTATGCTCATGTGCGAAATTAAGTTCATTCTGGTGATTCCTCTACTTCGTCTTCGATGACCTCCTTCTCTGCCTCCAGTGCACTCAAGGGACGAGGAAGCACCCGCACAAACAGCTCTACTCCCCCAAAGCTGGTAACGCGATCTCCAACTTCCATCTCATCGTCTACCGGAGTTACTAGAGGCGTCCACCCACCTTCGTCAGGCCCATGCTGACCTCGTACTCGTCGTTTCGCTAGCACGAATCCCAAAGAAACGTCTTCAAGATGGCGCACTCCCCAAAAAACTTGTTCATCGTACCACTCGCACCGCAATAGTCGAGCCTGGTCAACCCTCAAATCATGGACAACCATATTAGATTGTAAAAAATGGAACGGAAAATTCTTGTAGTACGGAGGCCGCAACTCGTCCAGTCGCCGACTTTCAGTACTCTGAACCAAGTGGGCAGCGTGCTCATAAAACTGCACCTGATTTATTTGCCGACTCGATGAACGCGCTCCGTCGCGATCGGCAATGACCTTCACTCGGGAGGTGAAGGATTCATATGTGTTCACCTGAGGATCTTCGTGACCCAAGAACACTACTAGTCGTGCTGCTTTCCCACGATCCAATTCCCAACGAATAATGTCAGTTCCCGATCTCCGTATCGGTTTATTCTTGCCAACACGCGAGGAAGCATCGATCGAGCGACTGAATGCAATGAGACCGGGTCCGTCAGGGAGTGAAAATGTATTTGGATTCACGAAGATGGCCTTCGCGACAGTTTTGTCGAAAAAAAGGCTAGGAGAAAGCTTGGGAAGCATGAACTCAGCCTCAGTCATTGTTGAAACGTCCTTCGCTACACTAAGCAACGACCAACCACGATGTCTGTCTTTTTTCCGGCCAACTTTGCTTGATCGGGATACGAACGCGATTTGACAGACGTACGACGTGTAATTTGGTGGTATGTTGACGGCCTGCGGTAAAGTTGTCGCGTTGCTCGATAGGTCCACCATGTAGACAACATATTTGCAGCCCTTGGTAAGCTTGCGCGAAGTGCGGGCAACTTCGTCATAGATTGTCGGGATGCATGAGCCCGGAATGGAACACTCTGACGCACACGGAAACTGATAGTGAAAGTTCTCCTTGATTGATGATGGTAGTTTTCTTTGATAATCACCCCTTCCATATGGATGCGTGTTTGAGAAGTGCCAAGAAACGAGCCTCTGAACGCCAGCCAACGGCTGTGTTTCAGGCATCCAATGGATCTGATTCTGCCAGTGGCGTTCAGGGTCAAATTGTTTTTGTTTTGTCGTATTGGCGAAATTTGTAAAAACTTTCTTCAGCGACTTCTTCGTAGTGTGGGATGTTACTCCAAGAACCACGACGCCGTTGTCGTACTGTGTTGCGGCAATTATAGCGTCAACTGCATCCTCCACGTACAGGAAAGGCGCGTTGTCTTCAAGAGTGCCTGCTTGAGCGTGTGTCGTATTGCGTCGGCGGACGATGCCTTCAGCAGCGTTCCAGGCCCACGACCCCGCCTGTCCCCAAGGCCCATAAAGATGAGGCATTTCTAAACCTATAGAATGAAGATTGTAGTGTGCATGGTAGTGTGCCGCCAAAATTTGCTCGTACACGAGATCTGGGCCGGCGTATAGCAAGTGAGGCTTTGACTCGGTATGTCGTATCAGGTCCAGAAGTTGCTCCATGCTTTGCATTTTGTCTCGAAGAGGATACAGTTGATTGTCTTCACCGTGAAGATAGTCTGGAATCAAGTGTATGATATGAGTCGCCCGAAAGGAGTACAATCGTTCCACGTCCAACCTTGGTAACACGCCTGGGTAGGACGATATTAGCTTTTGCAAGGCAGGGATCCTTCTCTTGAGCATAGCGTAACGCTCCATTAGGTCGACTCGATTCCGACGAGTATTCGGTAGAAAGGCATCAATACCGAGGATCGCATTCACACCACATTCCTTCGAGAGCTTCAGCGCTAGATGCATTCCAGTTGAACTCAAGATGTTCGTGATCACTACCCGAGCCCTTGAATCCAAAAGCAGTTCCTGGGGGTAGCGGTGTGGGATCTTGTCCGCAGCAGCTTTAGCGTGTCTACCACATATGGCATGATGATATCCTTCAATAATTTTCCAATCAGGCTCCACGGTGTGATTCGCTGACTGCAGGAGTAATTCATATTGGATGACATTCCCGCTGTGTTTTCTGGGCGGTTGTGTTCGTTTCCGTCGTTCCAGCCGCTTTACTTCCCAATCCTCAACTTCTAAGGAAATGGTGATCGGAGCTGACACAAACACAAAGGGTTCACGGCGATGTTGCTTGTCGCGTTTTACAACCGAAACGTAGTGCCTGGAAGGATAGTCGGAAAACATGCGGCTAACCGACATTGCTCCCATTATCAATCCAATCATCGTCACTCTGCTCATCTTGACAGGTTTTGAAAGACCATAATACCATGGTAAACGCCTCTTTGCAGCCTGAGAATGGCGCCGTTGCGCCGGTGTCGACATCGCCGGAATTGGTCGACTAAAGCAACTTGTTGAAATGGAACGTGATGGTTCGGAGAGATGACGATACTTGCAATTCGTTCGCTTTATTCTTGGGTTTACCACTCAACGTACCGCAATACTATGGAGCATCCGTTTCAAATTTAACAGTAAACAACGAAACGTTACATGTTATAAATAATCCGAGATCCGAGCACATGATGGTAAACGTAATCCGTGTACAGCATACATGCATATGTATAAATACGATGAGAACGTACAATGTATGTACTGAGCCATCCACTGCATGTAGTCCTCAAGTATGAATATGATATATGTAATACATGGGCTACTGTAGCGCTTACTGGAGGTGGCTACTGTAGCGGTAATCGCAGTACTTGTACTGGAGTTCTATGATACTCCACATATTATACATACTGTATATATATATGTGTATGCATCATAATGTTCAGGTACATACTCGCATACCAGGTACTGAATCTCACCTTTACTAAATCACGAACGATCACATCGTAGAATATTTCTTGACGTTTCCGTCGAAGTCATCCGCACCATTGCTTTATTGGGTCGTCATTCCATCATTCCATCGTGCAGAAAGATAGCGGGGTCACTGGTCGCTTCTCACACTGAAGATATTTGCACTCTATGATGTCGATACCAATAGGAGACATTAGCGCTCTCCACAATGAATTGAGAAGGACGGCGATTTCGAGGCGAAGAGATACCGCAAGTATGTACGATTATCCAAAGAAAAAGTTACGGCCTTCCACGGGGAGATCAAGTCGATAGCGGTCAGTGAAAGCTGGGCTCAGTCGTACCTTGGAGACAGTGTCCAAGGTGATATGAGGTCAGTTTTGGAGGAATTGAAAAAGGAGAAGAAGAAAAAGAAGAAATCTAGTAGTAGGCATACTGAGTCTGCGCGCCTTGAAAGTTCAAACGAGGAGTTCATGAAACTGCAGGAAGAGCTGAAACAGAGCACCAAACTCAGAAGCCCTGACAATAGAAACTCTCTGTATGCCGCCGATGGGAAGTTCGATTGCGATAGCAAAGCTAGATTGGAGATAACAAAGAAGGATATTCTCGACGAGATTCGGAGGAAAAGTTCAAGCCGCCGCAACACGCATTCCCCGTACCGCGATGACTATGGTCTTCTGGGCTCAACCAAGTCCAGTGTCTTGGAAGAACTCAAGAAGAAGAGTAGAAGGAAGAAACGAAACAGTGTCCCAAAATCTATGGAAACCTCGCGACGACTGTCTGCCGACGATCGCTTGTTGCATGCAGTTGAACCAAAGTTACATGTCAGTGCACGCCGCCATTCATCTGACGACGATACTCGTCGTAGCGCTGACCACTCTCGCTCCAGCTTTGAGTGTGAATCTGAAGAGCATTCGCGTTCTGCATCACGCAGAAATTCGTTGGACTTGGACTTCGATGTCAGATGTGAAGGTCGGAATGTTCCGGGATCCAAATCACCAGTTCCGTCCAGTTGGGGGGCTAGCAAACTCTTTCATCACTCTGGATCTCATAGGAACGAGCCAACGAATGACAATCACTCACGCTGTTCTAGCGACGAAAAGTACAAGCCCGACGCACCAGCTAACTTCGGCGAAGATTCGAATGATCAGAATCATTCTGTTGACACGGAGGAGAATGGCGAAAAAATTCGAAGCCCTTTCGACTGTTTCAACGAAAACGGTTCGCCAGTTCCACCCAAGAGAAAGGATTCTCTCCACATGGAGCTAAAGAAAAAATTCAAGCCTCCGTCTCGCTCTCGTGCCCTCATGTACAAGTATGGTAACTACGAGAGTGACAGCCGAGTGCCGCTCCACCAAGAGCTGTATACTTGTGTCCCACAGGTCGCTCCTCGCGCCTACTCGCGATCATCCTGGACTGCCGACAAGTCGACTGTCCACGACGAACTCAAGTTACGATACAGGGAGAAGTCTGGCTCGTGGTCATATCCGTCGAGATCCCAGTCGTTGGTGGGTCTCTCGAGCTTTCGTAGGACGTCGTCTCTGCAAGAGCACATCTATGACCCGATACGCATGGAACAGGGCCCACGTAGGATTTCGTCGTTACGTAGTACCACAACAGGTGGGAGCTCCTATGTTTCTCGCATGTCTGGGAACAAGTTTCGTCATCTGGAGGGGTCAGATGGCACAGTGGCGACGCAAGCAACTAGTGATTCTGAGTTCGGCCACTCGTCAGCGGCCTTCTTCATCCCCGGCATCACAGGCACTGCCAGGTGTTTGAATCGTGGTGACGAAACAGATCGAACATTTGTGAGTGACCGAAGCACCAGCCGACTGAGTACGGTGAGCGCAGAATCAGGAAGTAGTTCGGGAGGCGCCAGTGGTGGGGCGAGTAAGATGAGTGCACGATCCTCGGGCAGTCGGTCCAGGAACAGCGCTAGGTCAGGGGACAAGGCAAGATCCAATCTCGAAAGGCACTCGAAGGATTCTTTGCCACAATACTAGTCATAACAGAGAATTATGTCTTCGCACAATTTATTTGTCGCTGGACTGGAAACTGGACGTCGATGGCCGATTGGGAGAGGGGATGACCGCGAATCCTTTGTTGACGTGCGATCAGCTGGACCACCTACAAAGGCAGCGCTTTGCTTTGGTCAAGAGCAGGGTCTCTTCCTTGCCTTGCGAGTGGTCCACAACTCGGTCGCCGTATCCTCGCATTTCTTGGGTTTGTTGTCTCTTGATTTCTTGGAGGTCGTACTCTCACTACCATATCCTCTTGCTTTGCGTTCACTTCTGCCAACATTAGCTGCAACGGAACATGAGCTTCCATTTTTCATATTCAACCCAGTTTTAAGTTGCCATCATCGTTGTTATTGGCAGATTCATTGACGGGGCGCAGGTCGTTTCCCGCATGACCACTCTGGATCAATTCTGAGATAACTGCATTAGAAGTTGCACCGGTATACTATGACCGCCTCCGGTGTAAAATTCGGCCCGAGACCACGTTTGCTCTTTGCTAACATTGCTTATGCACGTTTCGAAATATCCGTAATCAAGAAGGCAACATCCTCTCGGGGTACAAGGTAATCTTGAAGTGTTATTGATTTGTAGGGTGTCTACCTGGTATTTTGAACGCTGGCTCGGAGTACGAGATGAGGTCTCATGATCTCCTGCCTGTATATTCTAGCTAGCTATTGTCTTCTCTAGTAGAAGAGACAAGGCCATTTCGTAAGACTTGAGCTCTAGGAAATGGTCGCTCGAGTACACCTAGCCAATAGAGTACATGTTTGTATGTATGATGCATAATGCACAATGCATAATGCATAGTGCATAGTATCCATCCTCAATTGTTACTTGTCACTGTGTCACTGTGTCACTGTGTCAAGCCGTCAAACCTCACACGTCACATGCTTCCCAGCACCAACGAATGGTTAGAGTTAGGGGTTTCGTTTTTGGTATCGCTGAAATCACCCCAAGAATCTTCCTTTGGCGAACCTACTAAAATTTTCAACGCATGCGATCTCTCATGAGCTCATGAGTTTTTGTGATTGATGCTCGATATGTTGCTATGTATGGACATAAAAATGTTCTGCATTTTTATTCCACTATATTCGAGAAGATCCACAAACACATTCCAAGCCCCTTGCTGCTTTCTTTTTTCGATCTTCCCGTAAGGCCGCGACACATCAATTCACATTCGCTTTATGGAATGGTCCGATATGAATGATCTACGTCGCCCAACTTTCATCCCATTCATTCCTCATCCGATTGTGGTGAACGAGAACGGCCACGGGGTTCGACATATCACCCAAAGCAGGCAGCCGGTGAAGCGGAGAAGCTTTGACGCTCCCGTCCCACCGCCAGAACCGCTACTTCTTTCGCTCTGTCGACAGGATAAGTGGGACCAAGTCTTGTTGCGATGTGAAACGCATGCCCATGAGGCTGTCCCCATCGCCGTGAAGAAATCAGGGGACGACAATTCAGGTCATCCCTGGAAACGGGATCGGAGCCTTGCATCAATTAAGGAGGACACAGCAGGAAAATCTAATCTCTACGAACAAACCGCATTAGGGATTGTGTGCGCCTCTGTAGCGTCAAGTGATGTCAAATTGAATCTGATGCGCGCGCTTCTGAAGGCCTCTCCACAACAGCTCGTCACGTCTCAGAAAGTTAAAGGGTGCAACCCTCTGCGAGACTTAATTCATTCTCCCAACTGCCAAGTCGAACACTTGCGTGCTCTTCTAGAAGTTGACCAAGACTTCTTCGCTGTTTCCATGTATGACACAAGCGGACTGACTCCGATTGATCATCTGGTAATGAGACTACATCTAGACCCCTGCGAATTGAATGTAAAACTCTTTCGTTGCTACGTTGATGTCGTTGAGAACCAGTCGCGTACAGCATCCCCGATCATTCGCCTGCTATCATTGTCAAGAAGTCCTGGATATGGAACTTGGAAAGAAACGACCACTGTCACTGCTATTTTCGAATGTACCAAGCATCTTCTTCTTAAGAATCCTACTCGGATTAACGACGTTTCCAAATCATCAGGGTGCAGCGTACTGCATGTTGCCCTGCGAAATTTTGGGAGATCAACTTCCGCTCATTCAGCTCCTGCTGGAAGCCAAAGAGAGCCGCGGCATGCTATCTCGTCGCAATGTGTTTGGAGATCTCCCTCTTCACGTCGCTTGCGCCTGTGGATCGCCCATGCCTATACTAACGTTGATACTCACAAAGTCGCTAGAAGTTGTCCCAATGCCAGAAGAAGGCCCTCACCCTCTCTTATGGTCCACAAATTATTCCGGATATACGGCTGTCGATTTGGAGTGGATGAGGCACATTGAAGGTGGAGGCGGATTGTACGAACGGCGAACATTTTACCCCTTGGAAGAACGCGGGCTGCGTTGCCAATCACCCAGTCAAGAAGGCATGTATCGTAATCTCCTTCACAAGGCTGTGAATCAAGTCATGACTGGAAGCAGAGATACATTCTTTTTTCGGGGCCCTTCTAGACCGAATCATCCTCGTTGTCCAGATGGCTCACAATGCCACCGCGATCACCGGAGGGGAATACATTCTGCATGCTGCGTCGTCTCTTGCCGGCGTCAGCGGCGGCCCGACTCTGCCCTTACCACTTCTGATACTTTTTCACTGGATGCATAAGGAGAAAACGCAAACAGGCGATGCGAAGGGTCGTCTTCCATTGCACTACGCTCTGATGAATCATGAAGGGAGTGATTCGTCCACCAAGATTGACTCGAAATCGATCAAGAATAATTTCTGGGTGGATATGCTGCTTGATTCTTTCCCCGAGGGCACTAAAATCTATGACAAATCCTGTCGTCTGCCTCTTCATTATGCCTTGGGCCTCGCATCGTCACCTTGCCGTTTGGATGTTGTCGGTAAACTCCTTGCACACCATCCCGAGTCTATAGAACGAAGGGATCCCATTACAGGTCTATATCCTTTCCAGCAAGCCGCAATTTCCGATCTGGATTCTTGCTTTTATCTCCTTCGACGGGCGCCCCATTTATTGGTCTCGTCGATTCACAATTAATACAATGTCTCTACATACAGATCGCTTGCCGATCCTGCACTTACACATCCTGTGCAGTACCTTATAAATCATAAATTACAATTCATTCTATACACATTGGACATAGCTGAAGATAAAAGTACTCCAGTACTCAGTAACATTATCTGCGGAGCTCGATTCAATATCTGAACAAGGGTGCCGTCATGATGTCGACGCAAGAACGGATGTTTCTGATACCACCACTCATGAACTCACGAAGTTGCTGCTAATCAACTCATTCGTCGACACAACCAAAGTGTGTCCATGCCCTCCAAAATTCAAACTGGCTTATACATGCAAGGGAATAACAATACTATTGCTTTATCCATTGCTTGAAATAATTGTTGCAGCCGCATCAGGGCTGCCATACCTTTTCATTAAAAGTGCTTGGTTGCCAAACACAACGCCATGCAATAAGACCACCAAAAGCACAGTGGCAAACGTCAAGTTGTCTGGAACAATTCGATCCATATCGGTCAACGTCAATTGTCAAGAACCAGGGCCGTATCGAGTAAGGCCATACGCTCACACCGATCTGGCAGGATCTAAAGTGGGTCAGTTAGTTTAGGAGCCAAGCATAGTGGGTCACCTGCAATGGCTCATGAATCATCGAAGGGGTTAAGCAGAATAATCGACTTGGGGAGTCGTTGGAAGGTTTCATTGTATCGCGAGGATGATTCAAGAAGTCAGGAGCACGCTTCCATTAGGGGCATACACTTGAATTGCTTCGATCTTCAGTACCGCGCCCTCTTGGTTCAGTAATCGACAAACATGCCAATGCGATATAGAATGGTGAACCCATCCAGCACGGTGTAACTAGGGAACTACATGAGCACTGACAGGGAAGGCGACAACTTGGGAGGTATTTCCAGACCAAGCGCCTCGCTCACATCGATCTCGACGGTACGGCACATGGCCGACAGTGCCAAGCACTGCGGTTCGTCTCCAAATGGCTCTTGGATCTGACGAGCCAGCTCGTCAAGGCCGAAGAATGTATATGCCAGAACAGCGGTGAACAGTGGCGTCCACCACCCCATACTACCTACCATTGCAAACGGAGCGAGTCCAACAAAGATGGCTGCCGTCCGATGTACCAGAAGAGAGTAGGCTAATGGCAGGGCGGTGTTGTGTATTCGTTCGCACGCTGTCTGAATATCGCACAGGCGATCAATGAGTTTGCTCAACTGTATCATGGAAAACGTATCAATGAGCCCCTGCCGATGAGCCCTTCCCACTTTTTTTGCTGCCTCGTGTAAAATCGCATTGGCTGGATTCGGCGATACTGATACGATAGCTAATTCTTGTTCCGTCAGAAACCGATCCCGATCTTGATTGGCTTGCTTGTCTCCGTCCATGACACAGTAGGGTCGCATTTGGGCTCGAAAGGCGTGAGTTTGTGCCATGCACAGACGGATGACATCGTGACGCCACAGTTTGTTGTGGTTGTCGTCCGTGGGTGGTGCCTCTTCGTCTTGCACGAGTGATCCCAAAACGAAGCGAATGATGTTGCGGACGGAAATAATTTGGGCACCCCACAACGTACGGGCCTCCCACCATCGATCGTAGCTAGCATTGTTATGAAAACCGAGAAAGAGAGAAATTGCCACTCCCAACGCAGTGAAAGGGACGAAAGAGATCTCTAGGTAGGGCGGGTTGGGCTCGTTTCCCAATAAACCCTCCTCCAGAAGCTTCGCCAGGAGTCCAATTAATGCCGCAACGAAAACCTTGGACGAAATGGCAGGGATCACTTTTTAACAAGGATTACCACCGTTAGAAATGTGGAATGTGAGTGTCTACATACATCGTGCAACTTCTTCTTACCAGAACCCTGACAAGCAGTTAACAAATGGATGGAATGCTGCCGAGCCGAACGAACAATCATGGTGATGACAGTGGAAGCGAGCAGCCTGGGTTGTATGAAGTACGCTAGATACCAGAGAGTAAGATTCTTGCCGTCATGATGGCCTCAGTTGTTCCACTGTTACTGCACAACTGAAAACTGAAACCTGCTGTATCCACTGTCACATCCACAATCAGAGAATCAGGTGATGGTCCTGCGTGTCTGAGGTGCGAAGTGCGTGTTGCACCGCCATCATAAATGGATGTTGTGAGTGCACGAGAAGCAAAATACTGTGGCTTTCGGATAAGGCGACGAGTATTTCGGGACTCGTGACTCTAACGAGTGTCAACAGACATTGCACCCTTTGGGTCGTTTGGGACAATGCCCACCGACCCTCATCTACCCACATACAACGGTCACGATGGAATCACGTCGCCTTCTTTGGTCTCTCCCTCTCTTGGCTCTGTTATTGGCAATCCTTGTGATACTATTGCCCGATGAGCATTCATTTCGAATTCGTCGCAGGCTATTGGGGACGACGGAGGAAACCCCAAAGGCGCTCAAATTTAACCTACCCGGCTCTGCCGCAGAATGGTGCAGCCCTCCCATTCTTCCTCCCCTCCCGTATGATACATGCACTGATAAGACTGTGATAAACTCACTTCCTCTATATGGTGGTCTGACCAATTCTCTAAAAATGCTTTTGCTGGGAGTCATCCTGTCCTTTGAAGAAAATCGATGCTTCTTCGTGGACGAATCCCAATCCGAATTGCTCAAACGTGAGGATCCCAGAGAATCACTCGACTCCCTCATCAATCGTTACTTCGAACCTATTGGCCTTCCATACAACAGCAATGTGGTCCAGACAGCCAAACAGAACCAAAAGATTGATATCCGCGATTGGAAAGTCGTTTGGGAGATGTTTCGCAATCGCCGCATGTACGGACAGGTGGACAACATTGCCTCGCTCCATTATCCCAACATTGAGGGACACTTACTCAAACGCGTCATGATGCGGCGCATGTGGCGACCGCTTCCTCGCATTCGAGAGGAAACCTGCGCCGGATTGGCAAATCACATTCAAGGACAAGAATTCATGACGTTTTCTGTACGACGAGGAGACAAGGCGAGTCAAGAGAATTTTAGCTTTGCCACGATGCAACAGTATATTGATACAGCAGAGCAGGTGATTCCTGGTCATTTTGGTGGGAAAGTGCCAATTATTTTTGTGGCGACGGACGATTGCACAGCCATGAAGGAGTTCCGGGATTTGCGACCGTCGTGGCGATTCGTTAGCGAGTGCGATAGGGAGCAACAGGCAGTTGGCCATGGTGGCTTTGCTCTAGCGGATATGGCTAAATGGAGCCAAAAGGTAGGTGCCTTGATTCACAGGATCTTGGACAAAGGTATTTCATGAATTGTCCAACTCTAATTTCTGCCGGTTTCGTTCGCAGGATACCGACGCTCATTACTCAAAATTCTTCATCGAACTTTATGCCATGGCGACAGCCAAGTTCTTTATTGGTGTGTGGTACACAAATGTGTCCTGGTAAGTCTGCGGGGCAGCTCTTGGTTCCTGTTTAGCGTTTACCTAACGGCTGCGATTGATAGGTGGGCCCAATTCATGAGGGATCCAGATCGAACGACTTTATGATGCTTGATACTCCCGGCACGTCACAGTTCGCATTGGACTGGAACTAGTCATGGAACCATACTCGCAATTCTCGATTAAGCATGAATTTCTGTCATGCGTGGCTCGACACCGTTGGCAGAACTACAGTTCGGCCTTGACGGCAGATCTCAACTTTGTCGGACTCGGCTACTCGTGTCCTTCTGCAACATTTTGGTTCCGCCTCAGTCCAGCAGGCCAAGTTGGAGTGTGCTATACTTGCTTTGCATTGTCAGGATCAGTACCAGTGGCACCAGTACCAATGCCATGAAACAGAAACAACCGACTTAGCAAATTGCTGAACTTTGTGCGGTTCTCGGAGCTCTGAGCATAGCTGGTCCGGGAATACATGCTGCAACTGGTGGGAGTATTTGTATGACGTGCCTTATATGCTTATGTGCTTGTATGTCACACTCTCCAGACTACGGAGTAGCTCAGGGAGTACACACTTTGTACTTTGCTCGAATGCTCGGAGCTCAATAGGCAACAAGGCCAAGATTTGTGGGGCAGGACCAACAATGAAAATCGACATGACTGTACCAGTAGACGATACGGGATAGTTGGTACTCGGGGTACTCCAGCAAGTTGCGGTCATTCTCTTTTAAACACAAAACTTGTTCGCAGATGGAAGCGACATCCGAAAAGAAAACGACATTTGTTCTGAAAGGACGATCTGTCATATCAGAGAAAGAAATTAAATTTCATGTCTGCAATGTCACAACTAATATCATTATGAGACAAAGGAACAATTTCTACGGGTTGTTCATACAACGAATGATTAAAAGTCTATTTTGGTTTACAAGGGATGACACCTAAAACTTCCGTGGAAGCTGTTGGGAATCCTAAGTACGACAGGCATTGGTCTTTTTGAAATCGTGGAAAACTCGTCCATGGTCATGACGGAATCTTCGGAATCTCTAAACATTTCTTGAAACCTCTAAAGTTTTGTCTAAAGTCTCATTCTCTCTTAAGACTTTAGACATTAGAGAGATTCCGTGGAACACTTTAGACATTAGACAAAACTTTAGAGGTTTCACTTAAGAGTTTAGAGAGATTCCGTCATGACCACGGACAAGTTTCCACGATGTTAACTTACCCAAGTTAGCACGAAATGACCGTGGAAGGTGCGATAATCTCTGTCTAGGCATCTCTTCGTAGTATTGATTGTATGTAGAAGCCACGAGACGAAATTTATGTTTAGAGAGAATTACCGCACCATGGTCACTTTGTACTAAAACCTGGTTAAGTTGGAATCGTGGAAACTCGTCCGTGGTCATGACGGAATCTGCAGAATCTCTAAACATTTCTTGAAACCTCTAAAGTTTTGTCTAAAGTCTCATTCTCTCTAAAGACTTTAGACATTAGAGAGATTCCGTAAAACACTTTAGACATTAGACAAAACTTTAGAGGTTTCACTTAAGAGATTAGACAGATTCCGTCTCTACAACTTCGGATTCAGACATATCTTTTTCTGAATCTATTTCTCGTACATTGGATTGCAGTCGTCTTGTACATGGAGATTTTAGGCTGTATCCTTAAGTAAACTGAAATTCGACATTTATTGTTAATCATTCGTTGTTTCGTATATAAAGGGAAATTATTCCTTTGTCTCATATGGTATCTATGACGTTTCAGAACATCGATTCTTTTAGGTTTCACATATACTACAGATCGTCCTTTCAGAATAAATTTCTTTTCCTTTACGTTGCCGCTTCCATCTGTCAACAAGTTTTGTGTTTAAAGAGAATGACCGCAACTTGCAGTATGATACTACCGGTAGTTTAGACAGTAGGGAGTAGACAGTAGCCAGTCGATGTGAGAATATCCCGTCCGTCCGTCATCGTCCCACCGAGACTCAGCAAACCCCATTTGCCATTCGCAACACCGCCCTCCATGTAACGGTATGAACAACATGACATGGAACACAATGGATTGATAAATACTGCGTTCGCTTGTGCCGTTTGCCTCCTTGCATCTTTTGAATACAATCATGTCACAGGATCTCAAATACAAACAAGCCACCAATGTGGAACGACGGAAATGGGACAAGGAAGCCTACGCCGCCAAAGCCACGGCTCGCGCAGCCCAAGATGAAACGGTGGCACCGACAGTGGGGGTGAAGCGTCCACTCGATCCTGGCGACAAGGAAGAATTTACTCCTGCAGTCGAGGGTGCAGCAGGGCCGGAGAAGTCCGACCGAGCCTTCCTCAAGGCCAGACGACAAAAGGTCGAAATTGATTCCAAGGTTGGGTCCACGGAAATTGTTTCGGCAGTGGCCGCCACGAAAACATCGACGGGGAGTATCAGCGACGGCGTGACAAAAACGGGAGTGGGATGGCATTGCAAAGTGTGTGACTGTTTCTTGAAGGATTCGCATACCTATCTGGATCATATTAATGGACGCAAACATCAACGCAACCTCGGGTATACCATGAGGGTTGAGCGATCTACTAAAGACCAAGTTCAAGATCGACTAAACCATCTAATCAAAGAACGAGAAAAAGCTAAGGATGCGATGGAAACTATGTCGGCGGCTGATGTAGTGAAAGCGAAAGATGAGGAGCTGCGCCGACTGAAGGAAGCTCGTAAAATGCGACGGGAAGAGCGCAAGAAGAAAGTTGACGAGCCAACAGAAGAAGATGAGGAGGAGGCGTACATGGATCCGGATATGGCTGCTATGATGGGTTTCTCTGGATTTGGTGGCAGCGCCAAGAAGAAATGATAGGTGATTCGATCTGATTAAGGAGAGATGTCCATCGATGAATTAAGCCGTAGTGCATGAACCCCTACTATGTACCCTTTCACTACTGGTAATCGCCGTAGTCAGGTCTGAAGCCTGAGTGATGGACGGTGTCATTGGGACAAATCTCCTTGCGCATCGCGCTCAGCAGTCACCATTGTGGTATCACAGTGGGATCGGCGTCAAGTACGCATTTTGTTCCTGAAATATGCCAAAAACTAAGGGTTCGCATCGAAGCAATGGCTGTATGAAGAATCCAACAGTGCGACATTTATCCGAACCCCAACTTATTACACTGACAGCGTACGTCACCAGGTCGTCGTCATTTGTTAGCCAACTTATTTCGACGCGAACATGTTTTTTCCGACCCACATTTAAATCGTGCCTAGAGGTCGAGGCGGGAAAGCTGTCCACCGTATGACACACAAGTATGCATACCTACATGTATATCATACTAACATGACAGGAGGATGGCGCTTGACGGAGTTCCGAGGTTCCGGCCCATCAAAATCAATTGCTACAGAGCTCCGAGTACACGGAAGTCGATTGTGCCGAAGTGGAATGACATCAATTCCTCAACTGAAAAACCAAACATCCTTCGGGTGGGATGGTTCTTGCTTCGACGAAGTGATTGAACCGCGCTCCTTATCAGCTACACGTATTACCAGTACGGAGTACACGTTTCTTGAAGGTTAAGAGGTAGGTCACAAGTCTCACTCGAAACATGCTACATTGACGAAACTTGTTCTTCTTCGACATCGACGGTAACGACGGCCCAGTCCCACGCGAGTGGTGAATCCATGTGTTCGAGAACTCATGCGTGATTAAGTCGTGGCATTCCTCAACTGGTAAGGGCGTAGAAGGTATCCGCACTATGGATGTCGATATGATTCGGACGAAGTAAATTGCCAAACCAATTTTGTCATTGCCGCACTTGCAAGATACCAGTGCTCCACCTTTCCAATAGAAACCGATTTGACATGACGTTGATTGCTTTCCAATTCGTTTGCTCTCTCTTTGCGCACCATGTGTCGTTCGCATATCGTCATTTTCTTGATTTGTTCTGCCGACGTTGATGTGATGGGCATGAAATCTTCAGGTTTTGAGTGGATACGTCATAGCATTTCGCTTTGATTTCTACGTTGAAAAAAATCGCATTTCAAATCCGATCTGATAGAGGTCACTTTTTACGTTCGCAAGAATAAAAAACACTCTCGTGGTAAGTTGCGAGGCAGTGTGCGCATCGGCTTGCATTCCGCCTGCCGCTACGAACTACAATTGCAATTGGCTGTAATGTTGAGATATCGTTGCCTGCTTGTTTCATTGATCGTACCGCTCGAGAAACTGATGTGAAACGCAGTTTTCGCCATTCGGAACTTTTGCTTGATGGGTGATAGGGTGATGGGTGACTCAAAAATTGTCAGTGTCGCACTGACCAAAGTTTGCTGGCAGCAGTCGGCCGGCACACGTCACCTGATTTCAGTGATGCGCACGGCCTTCGCGCGAAATTAGGTGATGATGTCGTCCCTTTCATGACAAGGCCAGATACTTCAAACGTCAATGCAAATGGCTTTCGTTCTCCTAGAAAATTTACCCGTGTTTGTATTGCTAATTTAATCGCAGAATTCGCTGACGTCCCAGTTAGTTCAACTTTCCGGGTTCCTTTTTGAAAATCTTGTACATGCACCACTGGCAAGCCATGCACTTCTTCCGACACACATCAGTTTTCATCCAATGAGATGATGTCATGAGCTGCACTCACTTATCTTTCGGTGCATATTGCATTTTTTTTTCATTCCAGCAGCAGTCTTGTGGGTTCTTTGATTGATTGATTGACTGCAACTGTACTAAACATGTTAACCAACGTTGAAACAGGACCTATGGACTCCCCTTCATCTCGACGTGCTCGAAGCAGTTCCTCCGTTTCGACAAGCTCTACGACGTCTTCGCTTAAGGGAAAAGCATCACAAAGAAAATCATCGTCCCTTCCATCAGAAACCGTTGAGTATCTGAAGGCCTGGATGATGAGCCCCGATCATGTCGCTCATCCCTACCCCACTGAGCAAGAAAAGGCTCAAATTATGTCCGACACCGGAATCGAGCTCAAGCAACTCACCAACTGGTTTGTTAACAACCGCAAGAGGTTCTGGAAACCCCGTGTTGAGGCTCGTCTGCAGCACCAACCTCAAGTGCAGGTTGTCGCTGTAGTCACACCTTCTACTACCACCCATCTGGTAAGCCCGGGATCTGAGCGACCAGCCTGCGATGCTGTACAGCAACCAGCCCCAACTCCGTACTTCACACTCGATATGACCCTCCCCGTACCTATTGAGCAAGAAACACCTGCTGTCCCCTGCGTGCCAGTGGCCCCTGCAGTACCGAGTTTTCCTGTCGGAACCGGAGCATTCTCAACATTTCCCTCCGCTCTCCCCCGCACTGTCAGTGATGCATCCTCATCGGGATCAGATGAAAACGGCAGCGAGGATGACTCCAACGAAGAGCAAGAGAACGAGGTCACTGACGAGTACGACGAATCAACCGGAGATGTCATCCGCACTGAAAGTGTTGACGTTCACATTTTGCGACCATTGAATGGAGGAACTCCATCGATTGAGGATGTCACCATCCTATCCAATGTTCCAGCATCTCGAGTCATTAGGTCGTATCGGAATACGATGATGGCTTATGCGTTCCCGCAGGATATGGCTACGGATCGCAAGAAGGTAAGCATATCAACATCCGACTTGCTTTGCGATGCTGGCATCCACTAACAATTTCTCAAATTTGAAAGGTTCGAAGTCGCCGCGACGGGGAAATTGTCCGAATCAAGAAGCATTTTCTTAGGGTTTTCCTTACAGAGACACCACTTGCCCCCTGTCGCTTTGTTCCTGTCACACCAACTAAAAGGAAGAGAGAAAAGATTGAGAAATCCTGCGACCCTGCTGACGTGGACAGATCAAAATGCGTCCGAAGGAAAGCTCCAACTACTTGGCGAGACGCCTGCAAAGATGCTCCTCACTTCAGAGATGATGCTCTCCCAAGTCTCGAAGAGGCTGCCCGCCTGTTTGGTTACGCACAGTGAACTAACATCACGTCTCTTACAAGCACACGTCATCCTCGCTTGCGCTCTCGCTCATCGATGATGTTTCAAAGAGTTGAAGAATCTGTCAACCACTAAGGCATTATGTGCGACTGATCTCAAGCTTCCCCATCATATATGTTTTTTGGACTCCTGCGTTTCACTCACCAACCTCGCGCCATCAAGGATGTCCCTCACCCCTTCCTCACACTGAAAGCTATCGTTGCTACGCCGCGAGCACCCTGTAAATTAGTACGGCTGCGACGATTCCATTACATTGGCCGACACCCGAGCACTCTCAGATTCACACCACGACATTCTCCATACCCTTGATGGCTCTAGGAATTGCAAACATATTCACACACAGATAACTTCGGAGGCGATTAGTTCAAACCAAGGTTCATGCATTATATAGTTAGTCATTTATTCATGCTCCAGTAATATTGTAGACTGTCATTCTACTAGAGAGCGAGGTAAGAACTCAACACAATGTGGGGAGATCGTACAGTACGCCGTTGGACGGTTGGTAATCCAGTGGTGCAATGTTTTGTTGATGGACACGAAACGGCGATCGAGCAAGTGGCGGTCCACCTGCCTTTTCCAGTGACTCCTTGACCTTGGCAAGTTCTTTCTCCTTCTCCTCTCGCTCATGGCTTGTCAAAAGTGGATCTGAAGAGTCATTCGAATGCTTCTCTACATACTGTTGCTTCCGGAGTCGAAAGACAGCTGCAGCGTCTTGGGGAGACATGGATTCAGAGAGTTTTAGGGCGGCACTAAAGTGCCCATGGTGCTCGTGGTGGTCATGGTGACGATGATGATGATCCTCATGTGCATGGAACACGGCATGGCTGTTGAGACTCGTGTCGCGATTATCGGCATTTTCCAATCGTGACTGCAATTCCAACGCCTTGACTCTGTAGTAGGCTTCCTTGTCTTGCAGGATGAGACCCCCAGAACCTGTGCGGCGGATGGACAAGATGTTTGAATCCCCATCATCATCACCATCATCCATGGTGTAGTTGCGAGGTATACCAAAATCGCCATTTGTTGATGAAGATCCTGCGTATTTTTGAACGGATGGCGTCATGGCGGAGTCGTGCGCGTTCTTGGAGCTACCTCGATGAAGGGAACCGAGGTTGGTACGAGCAATCGGTGGATTCGATGTTTCACTTGGAAGTGGCACCGGATTATCTTGGACGCCCAAGGTGCGCCCTTGTTGATGGAAAGGATGATCAGCGTCAACTCGGATTTCCGCCAGACTGGGAACGTCCATGTCTTCGGAACCAGTCCGTCGAATCTGCCTGTGACGATCAACATGGCGTTCGGGGTGATCCATACTTCGGCTCTTTGGAATTGTTGTAGGGGACGATCCTTTGGAGGTTCGTGTTGAACTCGTCGCTGGGGGGCTCTCGGATGCTGGGGGTGTCACGATTCCACTCTTTGACTGACTGCTCGTGGCCATCGCTTGGACCTTCTCGTGGTGATGATGACGTTTTGATTTGTCACTGTTCTGGAGACCATCACGAGACATGATTTCTCTCTTTTGAAAAGCAGCGGCTGCTTCTTTTGGTGAGACAGACTTGAGTGATATTGGGGCGGCAGCTATCGTTCGAAAATCAGCATTCCTGTTCAAGGAACAATCCTTGTCGGAACTTAATTCGTAGAGAGCTTGCAGCTTCTGTGCCCTATCGTGACTGCGTTCCTCCTGAAGTGCAATTTTTATTCCATTCGTCTCGGGAGATCCCGTGCTGTCATCCGGACGCCCAGAAAAGTCACTATCGTGGGACAACGATCGTGGCTGGGGCCCACGAAAGGGGGTTGTTTTGAAGTGATACATGGAAGTGTCTTCTTTGTGTGTCGATATTGAGAAATGAGAATAGTCAAGAATGCAAGTGCGAGGTGCAAGACTGATGGGAATTGCATCGAACACGAAATTCAGGAGTTCGAAGTGTGACAACTGGGAGCCTGACCTCTGACCTGTGTGACCCTTTTAAAAACATGGCTTAAGATACACATCCAATATGCAAGGTATTCACGACTGCTTATACCCATGCATATATCTGTATTCGTGTTTCTTATAGTCTAGTTGAAATTGAAACGACAAGATTAACTTTCCTGAGATGCTCATGGCATGCGCAGGTTCTATACGTATCGTTTTGAGTTCCTGGGAGTTCCGGATTCCGTTATTGACGAGCGCAGCGCAGGCACTATGTAAGGATTTTCGATGACTTGAAAAGTGAGAAGTAAATAGTGCGCTATACTCTATACTGGAATGAGGTAAGACGTAAGACATGAAATCTCCAAGAATCTAACAAACAGGCAATGATGCAAACGAATCATCTTCTCGTTCCAATCATTGTCTGTGTGATTCTTTCGCTGGTGTATACAGTGTCCATCAGTGAAAATCTATGGAGTGCCTCACGTCTAATGGACTCCGCTTTGGCTGCGTCCGAAAACTCGCCTCCGGTGGAACAAACCGTTCAGGTCAAGACTCCAAACATGACAGAAACGGAGATGAGTAAGGGCAATCAGACACAAACGTCCACCACGCAGCAGACACTTACTTCAGATCCAACTTTGATAAAATCCTTGTTGTTTATTCAGGGCCGACCGACCTGATGGACCCGAATATCAAGCCTGAAAAATCTCGTGGAAACATAACAAGATGGAACTGTATCGGCTTAACTTTGAATTCTTTTTACGACACGGCATTCATTGCCAAACCCAAGATACCCTGCTTGTCGTGACGGAAGTTGTCAAGTCCAAGTATCAAACGCAAATTGACGAATTGCACGACAAATGCCATCGCAACTACGGAAACTATGTAAAGTTGATTGCACGCAACAATTCTTGTTTGGATCTGGACTCGGTACGCGTCGCCATTGAATATACGGAACAATCTGACCGTCCCGCGGTAGTGACGAATCGCAACAACACCAAGATTGCTGCGTACTACAACTATTTCGTGTACATTAATTGCGGCGTCACGGGTCCGTCTCCGCAATGGGCCAACCGACCCTGGACGAGCGTCTTTCTACAAAAACTCCGAGATGGAGTCAAAATGGTGGGCCTCACCATGAACTGTGCCTACCTTCACCCTCATGTTCAGTCAATGATGTATGCCATGGACCGAGAAGGGCTACAGATTGTTATGGACGGCGGTGCAATATACGATTGTACGAAACGAAAGGATCATTTGGGCTTGGATTTCCATACCTTTCAGTACAAGATTATTGAGGGGTACGAGATCAAGTTGAGTGAACTCATTGTGCAAGCCGGATATGGGATCTCTTCTGTCGTGCGACCTACAACCCTTTTTGGGCTCAACAAAACACATTGTTTGAATAAGTACGCCAACGAAACTCTGGGTGATATCTGGTTAGGCAAACCACTGATCGAGTATTTTGGAAGAATCCCGTCCTTGGATGAGGTGATATTTTTCAAGACATCCAGGATCTTGACACCCGAGACAGCCGATCTGATAAACTATACGCTCGAAGTGAATTGGAATTGGATATAATTTTGCGTACCACCAACTGCCGTGGTACCATGTGATGCTTCAAGGTGGTTTCTGCTGTTTCTTCTACTGTGATAAATCGCTTTTCATTAGCGTCTTGAGTCCGAGGGTTCTGAATCGATGTGTAATTTATTGTGCAAGTCGATTATCCGTGTCATTCATGTCATCGAATCAACTTCTTCAACAATTTATAAGCATCGCACCACCATAGTTCTTTGCATGCGAAAAACATACCTTGCGTACTCGGAGTATTATCACGAGAGATGAATGCGGAAGCCTGGCGAGGGCTGAAAAGTGTATCAGATATTACTATTTATGAATGAAAGAACATATCCTTTCATAACAGAAGTAAACCACTGCAGCAAGTCACCCTATAGCGTAAATCAGTGCATACATCTGTGGAAGTGTCACTCGCACGTCTTGCCTTTCTTCACAGACGAATGCATAGTGTGTAGAGCGCTCATCACATCCGGGCACTGCACAAGTTGGTGAAAATAACGACGGAGATGTTTCCTCGATAGAATTCTCGAATTTCAGTCGTACCCAGGGGCAAGAGATGATGCCATGAACCGGGGTCCATTGAGCACAAGAGGTACTAATTTGATGAATGAGGGACGTCGCCCTTGAGCTAAATTAAATCTAGTGATTTGCAAATTGCTTGCGCCTCCAATTCAGCCTCACGGAGGCGGTGCCTTTCAAACGTCGTCGGACAGTCTATACAAGTGCAATTCGCAATGGGTGTAACAATACCTGGAGTAGTCTTCACTTGGACCAACAAGGAAGAACGAGTGGTTGACGCATTTCCCTTCATCACGGCAAAGGTTGATGCATCTTCAAAGCATCCATTGCACGCGGAACATTGAGAAGCAACATAATTACTTTCCCTTTGAGCTTGGCTCAAGCGGTACATGGCCGTTGTTACCGCCTCCACCGAGTCCTTGCGGCATGCGGCGCACACGACAGCCCGAGCGCTGCCTTCAGCTCGGCACTTTCTGCCGCAGAGGGAACAGATATCCGAACCAAAGTACGACGATATCATCACGTTACTACCGCTTCTCGTAATGGGCCAATGATGGATCCTCTTGCGGGGTTTGGGACACGACTCGAACCAAGCACTCACGTTAACATGGTACGGAGCCAAACCGAGACATCGTTGAAGAGCAGCATTGACGTGCTTGGTAATGTAATATGCAGAGTGAATGGTAAAGGCATCCCATTGTTCGAGTAGTTCCATCGGTGTCAACACGCAGTCACGGAGGCGAAAGGTCACGCCTGGAGTAGCAACAATCACATAAGCCAACCGCTCCTTTGCGCGAACGACCCGTCCAGGATCTGCTTCTGATAATCGACGGGCCAAGGCGGCTTGTACAGGACCAACTCGACCGCCTCGGTATTTGCTGCGAACTCTCCCAGTCAAGATAAAGTCTGAAACAGGTAGGTTCCCCGCCAAAATCAACGCCCACTGCCTGAAGAGGTACGATTTAACGTCATCAATACCACTGCGAAAAAGTGTGACCAGTGAATTCCGAAGGACCTTCTGTGTGAGGGCGCATTGATCCTTTCGAATGGTCTCAATTCCCTTGGCTTCGAACGTTGGCTTCTTTTGGTCCTTCGACTCAAACTTCATGCCGCAATACTTCTTCTTGGTTTGCATCATGGAGCCAAGATACACCTTTTCAAGCTTAAGCTGCACAGGTGGAGGGTTGGAAGCAGTCACGACGTTGCAGAAGTGCTCTCCAAATTCAAAGGCCTCTCGAACCGTACGACCGGGTAATTTCACAAACACAGAATCTGTGTCACCATAAATCACCTCTGCTCCGTACCATCGCCCACTTTTGTCTCTTCCCCATTCGTTTGCTAAGTTCATTGCATTGGTGAGCGTCCGACGTCCACATTCGACAATTGTATCCGCCAGCAGGGGCATGGCGCAGCGCCCAGAGAAAGTGGCACTCGTATAACCATAGGTTACGTTGGCAACATACTTGAGTGCCAGCTGACGGGCTTCAAGTTGACGCAAGACGGCGGGTGAAAGATTAGAACAAGCTTTTGTATTGCTTCGCCGCCTTCTTGAGCATGGCCTAGTGCTGAGTATCTCATCGAGAACTTGAGGTAAGACTCCTCTCAGAACGCTCTCGGAGATATAGATAGAACCAGTTGGTACAGCGTACGCCCTGTCTTTGTAGTACTTTTCGTCTTCCTCAGTATTCATTCCATTTTTCTCGTTATCCGCAAGAGATTTGATGTGATGGTTAAGTACAGTCGCACTTCGTCGTTCAGAGTACAGAAAGGGGCCCAGTTTTCCCGTTGTGCGTCCTTCACGCCTCATTTCACTCCTCGTACTGTGGTAGTCCAGTTTCCCTGCAATGGTGGAGTAACAAAGGTTGTATGCGATCACCAAAGAAGGGTACAAGGCTGTGAAATCGCAAACGATGACAGGATCTGTTTGAATGCCAGATTGAGGTTCTAGATTCAACGCCTGGCATTCCAGCGCTTCTTGATTGTTTGTATCATTCACTCCAGGGGAGTAAAAAAAATAGCATCGATCTGATATATTGTGAATAGGACTCACACAAGCCGTTTCTTTCGATTCAATACCTCGTCGTAGTTTCCACGGGCTTTGTGTCTGCGAATTGCTTTCGCTACTTAGACTTTGCACTTGGTGTCCAGGAGTCTTAACTTCGCCTTTCTTGTTTCCGCGTTCGTCAGACTGAATGCTTTTCAACGCCCGCAATAGCACACCTTCGACCTTGTACTGCGACCCTCGGATTCCAGGGAAACTTTGCGAAAATTCCACTCCGCTAAGCCTGGCAGCCTCGCCTGCTCGGCCGACGATGTCCAGCCCATCGAGCATGAGTAGACTGGCAACGGCCTGGGTCAATCGATGGTGAATCGTTCTCCACCTTTCCCTACCTGAATCGCGAGCATACCAGTCGGTAAGTACGATATCATCGTGGAAAGGAATTCTCTTTCCGAGAACGGTTGTCACCATTGCAGGCAAATACGACGAATTCGGGTGTTTAACCTCCTCGGCCACCAGCTTCCACCCAGAGAATACCAGTCGTCCCACCTTCAAATTATGTGAGTTCTCGCTTTCAACAAACCAACAAGCAAACAAATCAGAAGACTTACAATGGACGCAGCAGCGACACCCGGACCAACTCTTTCGTCCCATTCGGCCCCAAGACCACTCCCTTTCCATTGATGCTTATTATCCACAACATCGGGCACACCTTTGGATTTATCGACTTCCTTGCGGTCGACCTCTGCCTTATTCCCAACAAAGAAAGATTTGGCACTATTATCCTTGGTCTGTTTGGCGGTTGGAAACCTCCCAAGCAGACGCGCCATATCGACGTCCGTTGAAATTGTTTTACTTGGCGAATTCGTCGAGGCATTGACGGACTTCCAAGAATGCACCCTCGCTCGATGATGTACCCAAGACCACTGCCTTGAGAGTCCCATGACAGCAGCATATCAGGATCTTTCCATCTAACGATCGACGCAAAGCGAAGCATGAGCTGCTTCTCGTCGCGAACCGCCTCCAAGGTGACGTCTGAATGTACCCCCATCGTCACACGAGGAAGTGACGCTTCTATGCGCTTCGAGAGTTGACTTGCAACATTGTTTTCAAATGGAGCTCCTCTCAACTCGGTTTCAGATGGCACAAACACACATCCCTTTTCTAGGAACTGCATAGCCTCGCCACCCCCAGGATCCCTTGCGTAGACATACACTACCGCCGAAACTTTATCCTTTTCTGGGTTAGGCCTCATCGCAACTTCCTTTGAATCACTGACCCCAGCCCTACCAGTACGGCATTGGACATGTATCTCGATCGACATTATCGTAAGCGGGTTGGGCAGATCAAGAGAGGAAATCCCTGATTTCTTGTTCGTCACTTGACCGTCGAAATTTGAACGCTTGGGTGAAGCTTTAGTCTTGGTCTTCAGGCCACCCCCACCTTCAACAAATATCCTTCCACCTTGCTGCCCGATTCCATCTAGAGGTTGTGCTGATTCTTGCGATTCACTGTTGCTGGCAGAACCAGTCATCTGGAACGACAATGCGTTTCCACATTGAGGGTTTCCTACTTCTGGACTAGAAACCTTTGAAAGCGAGTCCAATCCCCCGTCTGCTCTTATAGCAGTATCTTTCTGAGAACACGACTGAGATTGAGAAGGCACCGGTTGACTTGTCGACCACTCGACTTGCTCTACTTCTTGAACTGCGCCGTTGAACTCAACGCGCCGTCGTTTCCGATTAGTGGTCATCGCTGCTGTCAACTGTCTGGAATTGTCGTCTATCTGTAATTGCACCCCCGTTAGTTTCGATACACATCCAACGTGCTTTGATTCCGGCTTTGACGACGAGACTTCCTTTGTGATACTGTTCCGAGCCTGTTTCTTCAACCATGACTCGACTTCAAACCGGGACGGAGGTTTCGCCACTGAGGTGATGATGAACCTTCCCTCGGTCCAACGCGGTCCCCAAGTGGGCGACACCAATTTTTGAGTCAGTAGATTTTCACGCAGAGCCATGTATCGGGATGTGTGGATCAACCACGTTGGTGCAGACCTATGACGTTCGAGTTGATAAAGACAACGAGTCGTGGTACCAGTAACTTCCCTTGATTCGACTTGTGCTCTAGACGGCGGGAGAATGCTTGGGGCGAAGAGAGTGCCGGCGATTCGAGTGGTTACGACACGACTGGAAGTCGAGGGAGGAGTCGAGGCTGGCATCGACGGCGGTAAAGAGCACCTCGAAATTGGAGTGGTTGCATTCAATACTGGCTCCCGCTCATCGTCACCTCCGCTTTCATCAGAGCTGTCCGCCTTGCTCCAGGCAACAGATTCCAGCTGGGAGTGGCTGGGAGGGTATGTCGTGCTATGTGACTCCTTTCTCGCAATGCCGTTCTCAAGCATTGTCAGTGCCAGCTCAAACTCATGTTCATCCATGTACTCCTCTTCGTCCTCTTCAAAATCGTCGTAGGGAGCTAATGTGCTTGGGTCTATGTAGTCCTCGACATGCTCATATTGACTCTCTTCCACGCTTTCTCCCCTGTCGACTCGCTGACTGAAGAGAACTGCACTCCCTTCGTATTCGTCGTCAGGAATCTGTGATAAAGACGGAACGTCTGCCAAGTGACCAACTTGGCTCTCTGAAACTCCAGCATCTTGTCCGAACTGACCACCCAGTGCTGCGAGTGCGTCCAGGGCATCGGCATCGTCGGGTCCTGATGAGTCTTGGGTAAGGGCAACACTGTTCAACAGTGGGTTGCATTGCTTTCGTGCTGACAACATTTGGTCCGCCCGAAGGACTTGCGCAGAGTACCGATGAATTATTTGCTTCATGGCGCGATTGAATTCTTGCTCCAATCCTTGACTGACACGCATAAGTTTTTTCATACCCAAGACGGCAAGTCTTGTCCCAGGAACGGAGGCGTCCTGCTTAACGTTGAGCGTAAATGGAGGTGCTGCTGGATGCTCTGGCTGACTCAAAAAATCATCTTTAGGTGGTAACAACAGCGACATGCGTCGGCGTTCCTGCCTCCAAATCTCACGCAATGACGGAACTGCTCTCCACTGAACCGAATTATCGCCACTCTTGGACATCATGACCGTGCGAATGTTCATGATTTGGTCGACACTGCAATCAAACTCCAGGTCGCAACTTGTTTCTTTTTTGCTCCACACGGGATCTCGCCTCATCGTGTTGGACTCTTGACTTGAATCTTCCACAGAGGAGGACTGACGCATGTGATTTCCTTCCCGACTGTCGTAACTCAGAGATTTGCAACAAGCTGAGACTTGCCAAATGTGATCCGCGTCAGTATTGTCTTGGACAAAGGTGTTTGCAAGGGGAAGAGAGGAAACCATCTTGGTGCGAGGTCGATGGCTCTTGGGAAGAGGTGTTCGAAATTTTCCACCGGGAGAGAGATGGATGTAGGACATCCCGGCGAGGTTCCAGTCTTTGAAGAACTGCATGGTGTACGGAATGTGTGCTTCGTAGCAATGAAAGGTGAGTGCGTCTGTAGTGGATTTACTCGGCAGATGTTGATCGTATTGCTCTGGATCAGGATGGAAACTCTTTGGTAGATCGAGACCTCGTTCGAGCATCATTTTAACTTTCCATCGCAATTTGGGGTCGTAGTATTCAACACGCAAAAAGGGAGCTGCAGGGCCAGGACAGTAGGTGTAGAATCCTCTACCCACCACTACAGATATCGATCGAATGATCCTGGTAGGACGAGCCTTGTTTGCGCTGTTGACTGAAGGAGATCCTTCCAAGGACTCTTGAATCATGCTTTCCAAAGTGTCCGTCAGCTGGGACGTGATTGCCTTCACTGACTGGACCGAATCCCAATCTACATATCCTTCTCCAGCCGAAACTGCCGTCGACGAGCCGTCGGGACCTGCCGCAACGGGGCGTGCTAAAAGATAGGGAAATGCACCGTGGATGTACAGACAACAGGATTGCCACGGTTCTTCGTCGCTCCCCCCACGAACAACAGGACCAAAGACACGAAGGACGGGCACCTTTTGTCGCTTCTCAAATTCCTTTGGTTCCATGGGAGTTGGATCCACCATACAATGATCTATCACAATATTGAGTACTGAAATGAAGGGAAGTTCGTCATCCAGCTCGTTGTCATCATGATACGGAGCTGCAAAGCCTGCGCTATTGGGCGTGGCGTCGTGATCCAATGAAAGGTTGTCCTCATTTGACAACGAGAAAGGAGTATGGTTCTCGCTTTCATCCAAGACGCCCATGAGTTATATGTGAAAGCGTTCGGAATCAACATGAGGTTTAGTTAAGGCAAGGTGACGAATAGGGAAGGGAAAGCACAATGACACATTAATCATAGACCCTCATCGCCAATTGGGAACTCTTTGAACAGTGTTACGTGCGACCCTCGAGATTCGCAACGAGCATGTGTGTGAATGATGTGCTTTTTGCTCCTTGGCACTCGAAGTGTTGCACTCGCCGTACTGGAGTACCCTGATTACTGTGTAGGAAGTATTCTACTGCGATACCGTTACGCGATGCAGGAAGTACGTCGTACCGGCACAGGAGAACCCTAATGCATTATGTACAAGCTACAAGGTACTGGTACTCCAGTACTTCTGTATCCAACAGTACGCTCCCAGAGTAAAAGGTCGGAGGGAAGTTTTGACTTTTCTGTGATGGTGGGAAGTGGGAACAACAGGGAAGCGAAGAAAGCTGTGAACGACATCACCATTCGACAGGCGGAATGTGGTAAATGGAGTACTTGTACTCCAACCTGTTACGCTTCATATTCTTAACGAATGCTCCAAAACAACGATTACATGATCCATCATCGTTCGGTAGGAACGAAAAAAGACGCAATCCCTGTTCTAGCCTTCTTGGATTGTTTTCCAAACTCTCGGCGCAGCGATGATCGAATTTCCTCCGGAGCTCATTCCAAACTTCTGGATCAATGTCGTGCGCTGTCGTGAAGTTCGCTTGTGACGTTCGCTTGGCTATCGAAGCAACAGACGGGCGTGCTTGCAGCGGACGCCGCGGTATCGCTTCCCATTCCTTTTGCAAGGATATTCGAACGTCCTCCGGTAACTCCCTCCAGACTTCCGGGTCAATGTCTTGATCAGCGCACATCAAGTCATTACTGGGCGATGTCAAAGAATGATTTGACAGAAATCGCTGTATCGTCCCTCCTGGACGATCTGCCTTTTGCGAGACAACGCTCGAGAAAACTGTTCTGCAGTCCGTCGCCTTCTTCTCGTCGACAGCGCTCTGACTTTGCAGCCATTGATCCATGGCCGATGCTGGCTTGACACTTCGTTTCGATTCATGGTCAGACATTGGGGGATTGCATACATTGCTTAAGCCGATACTATCAGATGCAACCGTGCGATTGAAGGCTGCAGTGATCGAGGCAGACCCCTTGGCGACATCCACAAAGGTGGTTGCAGCAACCGTAAGTCCAATAATAGGGGTGTCCGGTTTCGTAGCAGCTAGCTTTTCCATCAGATCGACGCAAACTTTGGAAAAGGATTCCAGACTTCTCGGAGCCATGCCAGATTTGGACACATGACTATCCGACGAGTTGAAATGTATACTTGTCATTAACAATTTCGGCATTCGATTGTGTTGGTCTCGATCAGCCGAGACTCGTTCCAACAAGCCCTCACAAAGCTCTTCGGTCCACTTTCTTAACCTTTCAGAATCCGTAATGGCCAACTTGCCACGAAAAGTTTTGCCGCAGGAAATACTCTTCGGTTTAGTCCGTGTCGTCACGGCATCCCGGCAAATACCCCTTCCGATATCATAGAGAAACCTTGCCATGTCGTCTGAGAAGGTACTGGTCAACGTCACAAGGGAAACTTGGGCCAATTGGCCCAGCGTTGTGACATTCAATTTCTCACCGACCATGACACCCAGCTTACCCCTAATCCACGAATTCGATCCAACGGAAGGGGATAAAATAGTTCTCGAGAGCCACTGGGTTGCCTCGATGTATCAGCGTTTGTCGATTCGGCTTTTTCAATCCCGACGCTAGTTTGGCAAGTGTCTTATTGGACGATATTCCTCCAGAGAGAGTATAGACACCTTCAAAGGCATCTAGAATGGCCGCACGAGCCCTTGCCGCCAAGTAGGCCCCCACGGCCAACATTTGTTCTCCATTGTTCCATCCCTCTCGACGTCGATTCCACCATTCCAAACTACCTGGATCCAGTGTGGTCGTGGTGTCGCGGATTTGCCATGCTGACCCCTTCCGCACTTCATCCTTCTTGAGAGCATTGGCAACATGTGCCGCCTGGGTCATGGTCTCAATGCCACCCACCGTTGTGACACTGGAGGCCACTGATATGATGCAATCCCAATCATGGTGTTGATCGTTCAAAATGAATTGGCACAGGTCGGTGACATCCAGATAGACTTCATCGATTGAGGCGATTTCTACCTGTACTAAACTCGGAGTAGGATTATTCGACTTGGACTGGACGATAGAATCAATGAGTACTTGAAAGACTCGATCACTGGCACTCCGATAGAGCGACAAATCTGCCTTGCCACGTTTGACTGGAACCTGAACAATCGTGAGGGTGGGACACTTGATTCTTGCATCCAATCCTCGATCGTTGCGTTTGACTCCCGCAGCTCGTGCTTCGTACGAGACGGCTATCAAGGACCCGTTGGCGTCGTCGTGACATTGAATGGTCCCATTCCGGATGATGACGCGTCGATCAACGTCATTAGCACTCGTTTCTTGCAATTTTCCGAAAGGATTGTATCTTAGAGGGAGATTGCATGGTTTACAATCACGAGTTAGTGACGCTTGCATTGTGATCTCCGCATATTGTTAACGATGACAACCGAATCCAGAACAATGACAAGTTGACAAGAACAACAACACATTACACGATGAAGCCGATCATCATGAACCGGATCCGTTTCACTTACTGGCATACACCAACGGGAACACCTCGCAAGTCAGGGTTCAACTCTCGTTCGCACGCCACGTACATGGCATCGACATCAAAATGCAGAACGACACGACGATCGTAATCTTCATTTCCCTGCATCTGTAGTGACTTGGGATGACCTATGAATGAAATCAAATAAAACGGATGACGGACTAATGATTGTTCGTCTCTGGTGAATCAACAAAGTCGAAGCATGTCAACTCTGCGGAAATGCACTGAGAAATCGATGAGAATCATGTGCCATGGGTGTCGTTCTTCGGTTTTGTCGCTAGATTCGTTGTCGGATGGAAGTTTGAGTGCGCTGGCACGGGCTACCCGTACATTATCCCTGAAATACCACTACAATGGTATTTTCTCGTGGCCAGGTGTACAAGTGTCGTATGCGTACTTTCAGCATACGTTTGGCATACCATTTCAAAATGTAGGGTATTTTGCAGTAGGTCACGTGGTTTTATACTAACACTTGAATTAGGTATCTTGTACCACTAAGTGGTACCCTCGGTAGAGTTTCACAGCCCCTTAGTACCACTTGTACCACTCTTTAAGATGAGGCAGAGAGGTGCGCAGTACGTGGTAAACGTATGTATGCCATATGGTATCCACCAGCACCAGCAGACTGTGTGTCAGAATTTGCATTTCTTCGTACAAGATCAGAGAACACGAGTCGATCACAAAAAATGGTGTCCTACGCTGACGATGACGAACTCGCTGCGAGCACCGTGCCACCCCTTCAGGGTGTGGCACTGGATTACAAGTCCTCCCTTGACAGTTTGATGTCATTTTTCCACGGAGTTGATTATGGGAAGGAACGCCAGTACACAAAGGGTGAATTGCGAGCTCTGACACCTGATGATGTAGTTGCTTGGATGAATGTGAAAACCTTCGATGACCCTGACCCTCCTTTAGATGCAAACCCAACAGAGTGCCGTAGTAGTTCCCTTGAGCTTTGGAAGAAGGCCCTTTCATTCTTTATGCCTGATCGTTTGACTGCATGGGTGTCGGGCCGTAACGAAGGGAATCCTACACGATCGATTGAAGTGAACAGTCTTATCAGGCGTGTGAAGAAAAAGGAGGTCCGGAAGCAGGGTAAGGCTTCAAAGGTCAAACGTCCACTAACACGAGAAGAGTTTCAGAAGATGCAGCATATATTTCAGAGCAACAATGCTAGCTTTCTATGGAAGTATGGTTTGAGCTGTCTAACAAAATTTCAGTTTCACATGATTGGCCGCATCGACGATACGACACAGGTGTTGATTGAAAATATCCAGGTTCACGATTTTTATCCCAATGCTTTGAAGACACGTATGAATTGGTCGAAAAATGTATCCGAGGAACGAGATGCTCCGTGGCAGATTGTGTTGGGTGCAATGGATACGACATATTGTGTACTCACTTGTCTCTCTTTGTGGTTGGAGTTACATGCTCGATCGAATCCAAATGCTTTGCTTTCCCCCTATGTGTTTGCTTTTACTAACGACAACACTGTCCCTGCTGGAGGTAAGAAATCAAAAGAGATTGCAGGCAATGCTTTTACTAAAATATTCAGAATGGACGAATTCGCTGGTGGTGTTGTCGACGATAAATTGGGAAGTCATTCAATTCGTAAGTTCGCGTCAACGCATGTGCGACGGTCTGGAATAAACAAGGATGATAAGGACATTCGCGGGCGCTGGAAGTTGGCAAAGCGGGTTTCAGATGTTTACGATGATGTCGAATTGCCCTTTCCTGACGCGAAGGTTGCTGATAAGTTGTGTATTGGCGGTCCGTGCTATTACCTATTCCCTGATGAGTTGTTGGCGACGACTACTGGTGTTGGTGCTGGCGCTGGAGACGCCGGGTTGACACCTGTGCTTAAGACTTTCATCCTCAGCAACGTCGTTCCAAATATTCGAAAGGTGTTGTCAGAGGATGCGTCGCTTGTGCTTGGTAAGGCAATGCTTTGGATGATTTACTCACCTTATGATGCGGCAAACGAGATCGTTCCAACGGTCATTAAGGATCAGATTCGACTTGAGTGGAATGAAATCGTATCGGCTTTGCATCCTGGAATCGATTGCAACAGTCCTTTTTACAATCCTATAAAGAGAGTGCCAGTGGTGATTACGGGCGACGAGGGTTGTGTGAATATTGATATCATTCCTTCTCTTGATGAAAATGGAAGTGTTGTGGATGGAATGGGAGGAGTCGTTGGTATTGCAAACGGTGGCACTGGCGGAAGGGGGGTAGGAGGTATGGCATCAACAGCTGGCGGATTAGCAGCGCAGTTGTTGGCAGTTCAGTCATTGGCGAGTCAGATTCGGCGCGAGATTCAAGAGTTGCGATCAAACCAAATGGCTGATAGGGTCGAAACGCGCAAAGGCTTTACTATGGTGAATACAAACATCAGGAGGATCGCGTTGCAACCAGGTTTACGGGGTCCCGTGGGTACAGTGGCACAGGGAGGACGAGGGCGACGGGCGGCAATGATGACGACATGGCTGTCGATGCGGTCGCCACACTCAATGGAGTGGGCGCAGCTCCAGCAGTTCTGAGCCCAACTCGCAATTTGTTCGAACTGTGGCAGGAGTACCAAGTCGGAATTGGAGGAGGAAGGCAGCTCGGTTGTTTACTAGCAGGGAAAGGGGTGGAAAGAGCAAGTACAAGTACCACCGCCGACTCGTGATTTGGCGGATTATTTCGGGTTTAGTGCGTGGTGGAATGACTGCAGATGCAGCAATTGATAGCATTTATGCTATCTATGGACACCAGACAAGTGTCACAATAATCATCAACAGAATCAGAAAGCAAAAGAACGATGGGACCCTGAATCCCAATCTCAGAATTTAGTTTTAAATATTTACATGTTGGAAGCGACATGACATGTGATCCGCATGGATCTGTATACACATGTCTGTACTTGTCGAACATCATACTAGCGAAAAACATGACAGTAAACAACTCAGCGTATTCTAGCAAGCGTATCTCGTGTTAATTACATGTACAGCACTCATTACCGCCTCCCTACGTGGTGGTATAAAGTATTGCATTAAAAACCCATACTTTCACAATAGGATGGATTGCACTGCAAGAGTCCACTGTCGAGTACGCCAGTACTGTTGTACGACGGTACCTGGTACTACAGTACTGAAGTTCTTTTGCCCCGTACGCTTATACTCGATGCCATAGGTACAACGTACTTCGAGTACAGTACAACATAAACTGGAGTCCACAATGCACTCTATCATTTGTTCTCTTCCAGTGTACAAGTACAAGGTACCATATTTTTCCACGTACGGGTGCACCTCCATCAAGTTTTGGCATATACGACTCCGAGTAGGAAGGACAGGCGCACACGACACACGAGGATAGGAAACACTGAAATGTGAGTACGGAAAAAGGAATGGATGTCGTCCACGAAACACACCCCAACGAGATTCCGTGCACATAGTTCGCTTCGAATCTGCCTTCACTGTAGGCACTGCCAAAGTCGAACAACCATCACAACATTAGATAGTAAATCTCAAAAGACACAAGAAAAATGGCACGATCCGCAGAAGAAAAGGCTGAACGCCAACTGGCGGCGGCCCGCAAGAAGGAAGAACGAGAGGCCAAAAAGAGAGCCAAGGAAGAGGAAAAGGCACGTGCCGATGCGGCCGAAGCCGCACGGAAAGCTGCCTTGGCCGACGCCAATGCGAACAAAAGCAGCGGCAGTGACGGTACATGTTGGATTCTTGATCTTCCAGAAGTGGCCGTCAGACAAATTTGGACCTTCTTGTCCGCAAGGGAGTTGGGATGTGTGATTTCCACATGCCAAACATGGAATTATGCTCTCGCCGAGGCGCGACTCGACTACATTGCGGACCGATTGAGGCACACGAGCTTGTGTCCTGACCAGACGGAGGCACGGGCCATTGTGGAGGCATCGTATGGAGGTGGTGATACGAAACGAGTCGTCACCCGTAAACAGAAAAAGTCTCAAGGACGAGGTGATTGCGATGAGTTCATCGGGTACGCGAGATTTTTGGAAGAAGGTGTACGTGGCTACTGCCACTTGAAAACTGGCAACCCAAAAAAGCCGATTGAACTCCCCACTTGCATCAATGGTCGATTCGCCTCGTGCTCTCCTGAACATTCTGTCACTCGGATTGGAGGTGATGGCACCCTGTCTGGACCCGGTGGAAGCGGAGCTGCCGCCTGGGGCGTTGGCCGTCGCGGTCAGCTTGGTACGGGCCATCGCGATGATGTTGCGCACCCTGAACGTCTCTTTGGAAGTTTGGGATACGGCGTCCGTGTGGTACAAGTCTCGGCGGGCGGTGGTCTTGTCCGAGTGGCACATTCCCTCTTTTTGACAGACACCGGGCGTGTCTTGAGTTGTGGAAATGGCAGCTATGGACAACTGGGACATGGTTACAGCGGAGCCAAGCAACTTCCAGATTACATCAAGCCGACCTACATTTCATTCTTTAATGGGATGCGTATAACGTGCGTGTCTGCGGGAGAAATTCACTCGGCAGCAGTCAATTCCGATGGTGACCTCTTCACGTTCGGCGACGGATTTTTAGGAATGCTAGGACATGCCGACAAACGACCGCAAGTGAGTCCGAAACAAGTCGAGAAAGGTGGATTGGAAGATGAGTGTGTCTTATCTGTGGCATGTGGGTGCCGACATACTCTGGCAATCACGGAGGAGGGAGAAGTTTGGTCCATGGGCTTTGGTCGGTATGGCGTTTTGGGTCGGTCGTTCACTCCTTATGAGCATGACCCAGACACGAACTTGGCCGGTGGAGACTTGGACGATGATGTTGGATTTGAGGGAGCTGTGGCAGCGGCACCGCGTGTCGAAGATTTGGCGGCTGTCCGCGAAATGCGTGAACAAGAAGCTCTCCAAGAACACCTGGACATGATCAACATGACCTTGGACGATGCTAGCGACCAATGCATTCCCAAACTGATTGACTCATTGCAAGGTGTTAAGATTGTGGGAGCCAGTGCTGGACATCGCCACACCATTCTTTTGGACGATAGCGGTGGCGTTTACACGTGCGGCTCTGGAGTCACCGGGCGCTCGGTCACGGAGACAACTGCTCTCACATGTATCCCATGAAAGTGATGGAGTTTGGTGAGTCTGCGAACGATCGCATTGTGTGCTGACAATTTAATGACCTCGTTCATTGCTAATCCTTATGTTTCCATGCAGTGAATGAGAACATTAAAATAATGCAAATCAGCGCTGGTGTTGACATGAGCATGGCTGTGGCGACGGACGGTAAGGTTTACTCTTGGGGTAAAGCTGACGGAGGTCGTATTGGGTTGGGAGAAACCAGTGGCATAGTGAACATCCCCCGACACGTCCAACTGACAAACCCAAAGTCTGGTGCTCCGATCAAGGCCATTGATGTTGAATGTGGCTACGTCCATGCATTGATTGTTGGACTCGATGGGACCTTGCATCAATGCGGCAATGTTGGCATCAATGGTGCTGATGATGGACAACAGGTGGCGAACAGTGAAGGCAAGTTAGGAGTACCGGTACAACTAAAGGACTTGAACATTTGGCACCGTCTTCCGGAACCAAAGGAGGCTGTTAAAGCCGCTGAAAAGTGGAAAAAGTATGGAAAGTACGAAGTGTCAGGAAGATCCAAGATGCTGGGTCTTTCAAGTTAAACTTCACAAATATTAATATTGTGTTATCAACAGTCTGCAGGAGAACTACTACCGGTAGTACAAGTACTTCCTAGTTACGATGTTGGCATTGCCCTATCGACGACCGTGGATATAGCTTCGTGACCTTAGCGCTTAACAAGGGGGCATATGCAACGATAGAAGGGGCCGGTACATGGTACTAATGCATTTTACGATACTTGTACTGGATTATTATACCACACCGGTACTGGCAAGTACTGTAGTAGCGAGTTTCACATGTCATAGCGTATTTCCGTCACCCGTCATTGCGTCTCATTGTGTGCAATGTGCAATATCTTCTGATCTTCTGGGATAGGCAGTTCCGCTCCGGGTCAGCCTGGCCTGCCGAAATTCGTGATGTTCTTTTGGTCAATTCCGACACCCATAGCATTCTGCACGTTGCATGCCGCATATGCACTGTTCTCCCTTCAACCTTCAACGATCCTGATTTCAACGCTTCAGAGGTTGACATTTTCACTTGTTTCTGTTGACAATCCAAGCTCCTCCATTACCAAGAATCCAACGAATGGCCTTAGTAACTTAAAAAATGAAGACTCTTTTGCGAATTTCATTATTCCTTATCGGTGCGTTGACACGAACAGCAACCACCCGTGCCATGCCATTCTCCCACTTGGTCCAACGGATGAATCGACGGACGATGATTCATCGAGACAGGAATGTCACGTTGGAATACAATCCTCGTTCACGTCCGGGAATAATGTCTGTTCCGTTGTGGTTGGCGTGGACGCAACGACGATCGACGTCCTTGTTGTCCACGGCGGAGGACGCCAGCATCACAACAACAACCATGACAACACTCCAGCAGAGCGTACATTTAAAGCTTAATTCCGAGGCCATGATGGCGAAAGTCAATGAAGACGACAAAGCAGAAGAGCTTGACGAAGATAAAAAGAAGAAAAAGCGAAGAAAATCGATGCTGCTATCCTACAAGGATCCAAAATCTAAAGAAACGTATTCCGGCCTCAACGTTTCCAGGCGACGCTTTGAAGCGTGGATCAACTATACTTTGGGTCGACCAGCCAAGACGGAGCTTATATTTGAAGAGGAAATGGAGAACTCACCAACGGTTCGAGAGTCTTTGCGAGAAAAGTGGAAAACACGACAATTGTTGTGCGATCGCACCGAGCTCATGACTGTCTACGACAGTGACAAACATCGCGGCGACGACGCCGACAAGCCGAAAGAGAAACGAGGTGGATTCCGCGACCTGCTACATCTTTATGCCGATCGCTTTTATGGTATCTTGGTTGACGAAAAAGAAGAAACGAAGGAATCGCTCAAGAACTGGCTGTTTCGTGAATACGGCAACAACGAAACGAATCAATTGATCGCCACGTCGTTTCACCAACAAGGTCGAGTCGAACAGTATCGCATTCTACAACACTTTCTTGAATGGTTTCGATCACAATACCCTTACTACTATGATCGATGCGGATCGTGCGGCAGTTCCTACAAGGAGGACGCTCGCAAGGACAACGACGAGAATGACGAGGGCAGTTTCCTCGGATATGTTTTCCCTTCTGAGGACGAGATATCTGGCAAAGCGGGACGCACCGAGCTATACCAATGTCATAAGTGTCAATCGTTTACTCGCTTCCCTCGATTCAACAAGGCTCAGGCCGTCCTCGACAAACGCCAAGGACGATGCGGCGAATACTCCATGCTCCTGTATCGTATGCTCTCTAGTCTCGGTCACGAAGCCCGATGGATTGTCGATTGGGCCGACCACGTATGGACTGAGATATTGCTTGACAACAATCAATGGATTCATCTTGACCCATGCGAAGCTGCCGTCGACAAACCACTGCTGTACGAGGAATGGGGGAAACAACAAACATATATTCTTGGCTTTTACGCGCCGCCAAACACGAAGGAAATGAAACCAAATCGGTTTCCTGCCATTGAAGATTTAACGAAAAAATACACCAGTCATGACATTAAGACCATCAATCAAAGGCGAGAGGAATCGACAACAGAATTCGACGCCGTCCTTGCATCCACCGCCGAGCTGCTGCGACAAAGGATTACTAACTTGACCGCCGCCTCCTATTAGGGTTGGTGGTGAACCGCGCATGTGCTATGATAACGCTGTAAATGAACAATGCTAATTCGCAAAATCACGCTTTGCTCCTGGCCGTCGAGAATATTTAAGTGTTCGCTGAAAGCAAAGGGGCGACTCACGCACCAATCCTTACGTTGGTTAGATTGGAGCGCGCCACATGCTGTACGTTACACAACACCAGGAAAAAATGTACGTTGTAGTCGTTCTAGTGTTCTGGAGGAAATAGACTATGCTACGGTAATAGTATATCGCATCATCGCCACATGACATGTCAGTGGTCGTTTCATCGGAGTGATTTTGGGACGCGAGGAGTCGCTCGGTCCGAATGGATTGGTACCCTGGAACATCCAATTTGCGACTTTGCTGTTGTCATTTGAGATTCAACCTCCTCTCGAGGAACTGCATACATCGTCTTGGCCTATTTCCTATTCCTCGTCGGAGAAATCGTCGGCAGCTGCGTCCTGTTCGGCTTCGAAAGCCATTGCGAGTGAGCGTTTCGTGCCTTGATGTTCGGTCTCGGGTTCTTCAGGTTTGTGGCGCGGGTTCTTGCATTTCGTAGGGTGATGAACCACCCACGCCCCCCCTTCCTTTGTTATGGTTCATGCAGAAATGATACAGCTTGCCATTGACTATCTTGGTCTTTGGTTCGGTCGCAATGACGCCGACTGGTCCATTTGGCGCCATTCCATTCAGATATCTAATACGCCAAGCATAGTAAGAAGTTATAAGTGCTTCATACTCATCCTCATCGTCAGAGGAGTCAGTGTCAAAGTCAGAATCACTGTCAGAGTCAGAGGTGTCAGTAGTGTCAGAATCCTGCATAATCAACAACACTGCTTCGGCAATGTAGTCGTCATCCCAAATATCCATGGTGGGTTTTGTTTCGAATTTAAACTTTAAACAAATAAATAGATATGCAAACATACATCCATGATATATTTGATCTCCACTATACTACTCCTTGTACGACTACTACTACTAGGAGAGTCCGGTACTTTTACCAGGTATGCTGATAGTAGAATTCAAGTTATCCAAACGTAATCCAATTGGTCAAACCATGGGAATCCAGAATCCTCGGATCGACAGTCGAACATACATTTTTGTTGCTTAGGATTGTCCTTAAATGGAAAAAAAAGAAAACAAAAAAATGGTCAACATTTTACAAATGCGTCAACATATCAACACTACGCATACAAGCCTGAAAGCTGAAACACTAAACTCTAAAACACCGAAACAAATGACCCAATAGACTAAAGTGATTGCTGGTGTACTAGTCGTAGTACCAGCACTCCACATCTAGCAGTAGTATCGTCTTTTGACACCATGCTGCTGGTGCTGCTTGTTATCAATTTAATCAATACTCCTCCATACCATTTGATACAGCACCATGCCCCAGCGGTCCTACCTGAATGAGAGGCGAGTAATCCTGCAGTTCTTTAATTTGGTAGGAAAGAGGACATCAGAAGGTGGGATATGTTAACTATTTTTTAAGCTTTGAATTGTTACCGGATAATGACATCCCTATCGCAAGTTCTGCACATGTATGTTAAGTGGCTAACACATATGTTGTCTCAAACATATATTGTATCTTTTCACAATTTAGGTGCAATATTGTATTCACAATGTGACACATATTGTTACATATCAAATAGTTTGTCAACATATTTGTTTAAATGAAATAGTTATAAAAAATCACATATGGCGATATCATGCTATACCTTGGACATATATTTTGCCAAGTCACCATATATATTTGTTCTTTACGCATTGCGGTGTTCTCATTTCAGCATACATTGTATCAACCTAGCCATTTGTTTTCATAACATTCACCATTTTAATGCATTTAATGAACTATGGCTGCCAGCAGCAGCTGTCGCAATCACAAGCAACTACGACTCATTTTCGTCATCCGAGTCCCATGCTGCCTCCACAGGTACCTTTGCTACCGCTGTTTCCAATGCATTGTTGTCAGCACCAGTACCGTCGTGCTGTTCTTGCCGCTCATCGCCACGGGCATTCTTCAATCCTGCCCGTGTCCTGCAGAATGCCAGCAGCTCACGTTCCATGTCTTTTGACTGCGGGCATGCCCTGTTCTCTTTAACCATTATGCGCAGTGCATTGAACTGTCTTATTCCGTCATCGCTCCACCCACCATACTTGCAGGTTCCTTTTTTCTTTTCAGTGTACTTTCCCGCTTGTCTCTTTGTTTTCTTCGTCGTCATATTCTGCCCATCATCTGCTTCCGTTGGGTTGTCTTCGTCAACCAACTCCGTGCCGGTTTTCCATTTTTCCAAATAGTTGTCAATCAGCAACAATCCAAACGCTTCGTCACTTGTTGTTACCATTTTCGAATTGTCGCTGTGCCGCGCCTCCGATACAAGCATTGTTTTCTTCGCGATTCTCCACGCATTTGCACCACATACACACTCCAAGAAGTTATTGAAGAAGAAGAAGAAGGCCCTTTTCTCCCTGTCTGTTGTTGCTGTCCTAAGCTTACAGAATTCTTCAAACGTGAAGAAGTCTTCGCCGCGTTTTTTGAAATCCTTATTGATTGCGCCCCGAACAATTCTGAGACCAGCTTGTTCACACGTACTCCTTTTCTGGTTCAACGCTGTATTGAAACATTTCTCGTATGTCAACTGAAAAAGGAAATGATTTTTTTGGCTTTTCGATTTCAAGCACCTTTCGAAACGCCCTTCGGAACATTACTGGACTGTTAACAAACTTACATCGACGGAACAACTCGTTTTTGACGTATATCACAATTCGATTTCTCACGTGCTTCTCTTCTCGTGGCGGCGCATTGGACTCATTGTCATCGCAATCATCGTGCTGAACATGCGTAGACGACACCTTCTTCTTCGCCGTTGGAGTATCATTGTCATCTGGAGGATCCTCCGCGCCTTCCTGGGCACAGTGGTTCAACTCCTGACCAAGACGTCGTCTTGCATCCATTGCTGTTTTCCCGACATCTCTAACAAACTGATCCATTCTGAGAACAGAGTCGTCATCATCTGACATGTCATGTGTCACCACGTTGTTGTCATCACCCGCATTACTTTTCCCCTCATCCTCCCTGTCATCATCTGATTCGGACTCTTCATCGTCAACCTCTTCAAACTCTTCATCGTCAACCTCTTCAACTGAGTAAGAGGAGTCATCAATTTCCTCAGGAGCGCTCCTTCTGCTCACCACCACCACCTTTTTTGGTGCCACTTTCCTCCTCTTCTTCTTACCACGAGGAGGAACAACACGTCGTTTGCGTCCCTTTGCAGTGATCTGCACTGGGTCTGGGTTAACTGCTGTCGCGATCTGCACTGGTGGGTCCGGGTTAACTGCAGTCGTCGATGCTTTAACAGATTTAGCTGCAGATTTAGCCGCAGATTTAGCGGCAGATTTAGCCGCAGATTTAGCCGCAGATTTAGCCGCTGCTTTCTTAGCAGCTGCTTTAGCAGCAGCTTTAGCAGCTTTAGCAGCTTCAGCCTTTTGCTGTGCCGCCATCTCATTCCTCTTGGCTCTTGTTGTCGGTGTGTCAAGTTCGGCGTTCTTCGTCTTGGTCTTGGTCGCGCGTGGAGGCGTGGTCCGAGTACTAGCCACTGAAGGTTGCTTAGTTGGAGATGTTTTCGGCATGAGGACGAATGAATCAAAATGTAAGAAGAAGCAAGCAAGGGTTAGAATAGCGGTCTCAGTGGTTGTATCAATTTGCAGCAAGTATGAGACGACTTGTAATTTTGGGTGATGAATTTGGGATTTTGAATCTCCCACCAGTTTTCAAAATTGTATGAGTTGTCCCTGTTTGTTCATTTTCTACCTGTACATGACTTATACAAAAAATGTATCGCTTACTACTTATATTCACAAAACATGTGCAAGTCGTTTATTTTTTTAAATGCACTTACATGTTCACTATTTAGCTTCCCACATTTTCCGTTTATATACTTGTATGAATATGTGTGACTATAAAATTATTTATGACATGATGATCACTGCAGTCTTGTTTTTGCGTTGACGTACTCGCAATCTTGTTTCACTACCAGTAGTTGTCGTACTCGGAGTATGCAACACCAGTGTTCTTATACCGGCAGCTAGTTCTTGGTAATCATTCAAGGTGTCGTGGTGCGTATGCATACATGATGTAAATTACATATATATGTACATCCATGTATTGAGCAAGCATTAAATTTTTGCGTTCGTACTGATTTGTTGCTACGTACTGGTGCAGTATAGTGTACCTGTACCAGTATGTAGTCCTGTCCTGGGAAACGAATGTATCATCTATACATGAAAATGCTATGTACTGTAATTACTTTTTCATTTAACTAAATACATAATTTTATTATAATCGATGGATGTGTATATAACGTAATTCAATGTTATATACATCAATAACATATATATGCTGCATTTAGAGGTCTTGGAAAGAAGTCCCAGGTGCAAAATGCCCTACATTCGCCATAGTACTTACAGTACGTCGATTTTGCTGCTTTTTAGTACCTTTGGTGAATGGTGACACCAAAAAAGCACAATCTGATGACAGAGTACTCTCATGAAGTACTCTTGTTTTGGTTGTTTGTTGCAACATCATCACGTCGCCGTCGGATAGTTCTCGCTGACTTTTCAACAAATAGATAGTCCACGCCAGGATTGCGTGTTGATTGTCTTTGTTGGAGAGCGCGCGCTCGCGACAACCATCCTCTGTGGCTGGTTGTTGTGAGGTTGGAACAGGCATTGCGCGGCCTTCACCTGCCAGGAAGCAGGAGAGAGCCCGATGTCGCCCGATCGACGTGGCGTTGATGCTGTGGAAAAGGTGGTCGTGGACGGGAGGGATGGGGAACGGAAGGTTGGGACGAAGAAGGCTGGGAAGAAGAAGGTTGACTTGGCGATCCTTGGGAGTCGTTGCTTCCCGCAGGTGTACTCCGTTGTAAGGGACACCGAGGGGAACTCCGGTTTGAGTCCGGTTTCGCCGATGGACGGCGTCGTCCTTCCGACGGTCAACGGCGGGGGTGCTGGTGATGGGAACGTTGTCGATTGTGACGACGACAACGACAACGATGACGGTGACGATGACAATTGTGACGTTGACGTCGTCAACTACAATCGCGGTAACGTGCGTGAGAATCTTCGGGAGAGAATGGAGATGCTGGAACGTCGCCAACGGGTTGGGTACACCGTGGACATGAGCGTCAACCTCGGGAATTCGTCGCACTTTGACGTGAACGACGCCTCGCAAGGTTTCAGTTTGTGGACCGAGGAAGTGCCGGGCTGTGGGGAGAACTGGTACTTCGTTCTCCCCAACGTACACGGCGTAAGACCAGATGGAAGAACCAAGTTCCACGGCATGGCGGTGAAGCTTGGCCATGGTGTGGCCATCAGCTGGGATGGCAGAGTTGTCCGACACTGCACGTCTGTTTCCTGTCCGGATGGGAAGGAATTCGGGTTTGTGACCAGGGGGAGGGACTCTTCCTTCCGGAACCATCTTTACGGAACGTTCACGGCTGCAAAGGAGAAAATTGTGAAGGCTGGACGGGCCTCGTGTGCTGCCGGTTACTGTCCCCCCGGGGCGCCCTCTCCGGCTGGCTCGAAGAGAGCTAGCAGGAAGCGACAAAAGAAGAGGGGGAGGAGACCCCGCCGGAGGGGCAGCCCTCGGGTTGAAGCCGGGGGTGCCGCGGCCACGGAGCCCGGTTGGCAAGCCGGCGGGTTGGCGTCTGCTGAGGAGGCGGCTGTCGAGCTCCTTGACATCGGGCTGCCGCTGTGTTCGGAAGGTTCCGATGCCGTGCGGCGATTCCGTTCTGGCAAACGGGAGCGTGATGTTGGTGATTCGCCGTCCCGTGCGGACGGGCGGGAGGACGGAGCCGTTGGTGGCGGTGGTGGTGAGCTGCATTTTGGTTCTCGAAAACCAAACGTGGCGGTGAGTGCCGGAACACCCTGCGTGGGTGGACGGAAGGGAGATGGACGTTCAGCCGGTGACAGCTTGACTTTCGGTGGCTGGCAGGTGCAACTCGCTGACCTGGAGGTTGGTGGACGATACAAGATACCGAAGAAACAAAAAGTAAACATGTTCAACTTTGATTACTGGTTCTACTACTACTGCGGAGTTTCCTAGCTGACAACACTTGGGGACTGCCTACTGGCTACCCTTACCCGTCTTCGCTGGGGCCACCCGTTTGCGTTTAAAGTTTCCCGCCAAACGTTGTGCGGTGGACGCTGGGGCACTCGACTTCTTGCCTGGGTTTTCGGCGGCCTTCGCGGCCTTCGCGGATGCTTTCTCTGCGGCGGCGTGCTCCTTCTTCTTCTTGGTGGCAACCTTTTCGGCTTTTTCCGCGGCTACCTCCGCAGCGAAGTCTTCTGGGGTCTTGACACTGTAAATTTCCCTACCACTTGGCAGGCGGTTGATCAATTCGTCTTTCTCATACTCCTCTTCAAACCAGGTGTCATCGTCGACGTCATGTTCCAAATCATGGTGGCACCTGTTTATGAGGGAATCCCACGCACGGGGCCACTCTGCTTTGCGACGGATCAGGAACAGGTAATGCCGCTCGTTCATTGGAGGTTTCACTCCAAATTGAACATCTGGAATACCTAGTACCGGTGACCTTATGGACTCAACATCCACCAGGAAGAGGGTTGGATGTCTGTCGTTAAAGGAATGGAAATGTGGGGTATAATGACCTATGAGGGTGTTCGGTGTGTTGAGGTCACCTTCGTCAACTGGATTGAAGGAGTGGGCGACGGCGTACAACCCGGCTGTCAATTTTGTCTGTCCATTCGAGTTGATGTCAATGGAGTCTCCTTCGGAAGCCCGCGGAGGTCAACGAACGTGTGGATGAACACCGGTTCGGGTTGTGGGTACCCTTCCCACTCGATCATCGCGTAATCGTTCCATGCCTTGCCGTCGTAGCAAGGATGGGCGCGGTAATTGTTGCCGTCCTCGTCGTTGAAGGACGTGAAGCATGGGAGCTCTCCCTTCGGCATTTTGGGCAGGCAATGTCGACTCAGAAAGGCCGTTACTCGGTGCGAAAGATGGGCCATCTCCAAGTTGTCTCCGGAGCGCGGGCGAGTCCAGCGAAATGTGGCGCGTTCATTGCCTTCCTCCCATGCAAGGTAAAAACGACGACCACCCTTACCATCGGAGAGCGGGTGTCAACGTCAGCTGCACTGCTGTCGACGTTGCGTTTGACGTCATTCTCTACGTCTGTAGAAGCGAGTGAAATGACTAAATTTTCAGTATAGCGATTGGCTGCTTGTTTTGTGAAGGATATGGCTCGCTTCTGTGTGTTTCGGGATGTCGCCTTCGCGAGTGGGATGTGAGCTGACTCAGCGTAGGCGCTGTTCACGTTGTCGGGAACACCGTGGTCAAGGATGTCTTCGCACAGATGCAGTACCAAGTGCGTCTTGATCGTATTGTTTCCCATTGCTCCTGGACGGGCGCCACTTCGGCGACAACACGCATCAGCCACTGCAAGCAGGTGTGCGAACGCTTGACCATCTTCTTTGACATCATCGGTTGTTTCATCCATTGGTGCCACACCAGGAGAGATGTAACAACTCCTATCCAATCTTGAATGTGGTTTTCATAACGAAACCTCTGGTCATCCCCTACTACAGCTACCTTTTTCCCAACCTCGAAGATGCCTCGGAAGTAGGTGGTGTGCAGTGCAAATAATGTGACTAAAAGACACCCTGTCATCTCGTGCCCCATCAGATTGGATCCTGATGAAAACCCCTTGGGAAGTTCGTTCGGGGATGTCGCGATCGCTCTGTCTGGACAATGATCTGCCCAACTTAGCGCACAGCACATCGTATTGTTTCAATGCGTTTGAATTGGGACCAGCTTGGGCTGAGAAGGCCTGCAGGCAATATTTAAACCAACCGAGGGAAATCAAATGGAGCATTTCGCCTGGGCAGGCTCCAAATATTCCGCGCTGATTGTGGAGACCAAACCTAACCTCAGCGAATCCATTCTTAAGATAGTTCTGGGACAGCAACTGGAGCTCAACGGTGTGGCCCTTACTCACAAGAGCATCGATTTTTGGGAACACGGTGGCGAAAGTTGGACTTGGAATAACCACTCAAGTACGTGGGACATTCGCAGATGCGACAAAGCTGTTGTATCTGTGAAAATCGGGCGGTGTAGTGACCACAAAGACGGTCGTGCCCTCTGTGTCACCGATGATGAAGGGTACATACGGGTGGAACACGACGGGGTGGATCTTTCCATTGTAGCTAAGATCCCATCGGAAACCATGATTCTGTAATCTCAAAAACCGGATTCCTCTAGGATGAACTGGATCTGCATGTGTGTCTCGTTCAGGATTAACGTTGACCAACTTACGTCTTTGGGGCACCGAAGCGGGTCTTCAACACGGGCGGTCCCCTTTGGCAAGTCAGCGGGTGCATTGAACTCGGCATCTATTTCGGAATCTGAAGGGAGATGGGCGGGGTGCTGTGATTGATGTATCCGAGGATTCGCATGGCAATTGGGAGCCGACGTATTGAGTGGTTCAGAAGACCATGAGAGATTGTTATTGGCTCCATCTGAGTCTGCCTGCCATGTCGATGTATGTCTTGTCCATTGCCATGATACAGGGGAGGAGCATGTCGACATCAGGCTTCTTAATCAGGGCGTCGTATGTCTTTCTGTAGCAACGGCCTGTGTGGATGTCACCCACGTGGGATGATGTTTCTGGTGCAACAAATGGATCCTTTGCTTTGTCAAAGAAATAATTCCCATCTTGATTGAGCGTGGGACATGAGAGTAGCGATGCGAATACTTCACTGGCGTCAAAGAATATCAACGAGACGGTCCTCTGTGTATAAGGCAGGTACAATTTCTTCTCTTTCGGGATTAATCCTTTCATGTTGTACCTTTCAAATAAATTTGCGATCACCTTCTCACGAGTTGGTTGAAATCCCTCACGGAATGAATGGCCGCTCCCGTTTGATTTAGCAGCCCACTTAAGTACTAGGGTGAATGCTTTGAGAGGACACTTCAGATCCCTAAGAAGCTGCAACAACTCAATTTGGACTCTTTCCTCCCGAGAAAACGCGCAAGACCGAGCGGGTTTGCTCGCAGCGAACAGTTTTAAGTACAAATCCAAAACGCTGAGATCAGGACCTTCCTCCGATTCAGTTTCTGAAATGTCTTGATCGTCAGCATCGCCTTGCTCGGGAATACCGTCGTCGTCAAACATAATGTAGTCATCGACTTCGTTGACATCTTCAACACGCAGCTCATCGTCGGCCTTTCCAGCAATTCCCCCACTCTCCAATACTGGAAGCAATCCATCGGACAAAGGAGAACTCAAATTTGGACGGAAAGTGCGAGAAGTACCACCTTGCAACAAATTACCGGTTTTCACGTGGCCGATGTTTGATACAATGGAGGGCACTGTTGTTGCTGCTTTGTCACTTGCCATGTAATGAGATTTACATGCCAAACTCTGATTAAGGTGGTGCAAAAGTCTCTTGAAACTCTTGTTGCAAACCGTACAATGATCAGGTGTTACCATCTTGTTGGATGAGAGTGTGTGTGGAGTTAAGACAAAATATCACAATTTTGTTCCCACGTAAGCGTATATTTGGAAGGAGACAAGAAATGGTTGGTTCATAAAATGCTCGTCTCCCCCAAAACCAAAAGCTTGAAAATTTCGCAAACCAATACCAAACAATGGATGGTCGTAAAAACATGGCTTAAATGTATATGGCGTATGAATATCTAGAGTCTGTTCAGAACAAACAATTTAATGAGCCACATGCGATACTCTTACCACATGTATTCAGTATAAAGTAAAAATGTTTAGAGAAACATTGTTACATTTGCAACTGTTAAGGTAAGTTATACGCATAGATGCTACTAGGTAACACACATTGGTTTAATATAAATATATTTTGCCACAGTATATGACTCTGAGAAATGTCGCAGTATAGAATGACTAAATACATACAAATAGTGATAACATATACGTGACTTCAAGCAACATATTACAACTTCTTAACAAATAGTTAACATATATTGTCAGTGATACAAAAACCCACCTTCTGATGGAGGGTTCACATGGTGGCAGTCCTCTTGTCATGTTGTGTGCTGTTTCAATTTCATATTCTGTTTCTCAGTTATGTTCTCATCATCATACATGTTTGACAAATGAAAAGTAAAACTGCAATACTGCAACAAAAGAACTAGTTACAGGCTGTTACGCAACAGCAGCCACTATTTATCTTTGCTGTTGGAGAATAGTTCTACTATGTCATCAATGCTTCCTGCTGCTGGGACGACCTCAATAACTGTATGTGCTGGTGGACCATGACAACAATGATGTTGTCAAAGGCACAGTTCCCAATGGAATGCAGCACCACCATTTTCCACAAAGGCATTTCAGATCTTCAGCGCAAGGCAGGTTCACATCATGGGTTGCTGTGATGGGTACCTGCCCCTTCTACTTGTACTCTGTGCTCATTTCTTTATCATCTTCCTGTTCAACTAGCACTTTGCCAACATGCTGGAAACATCCCAATCATTGTGATGCACCTTGGCTGTTGTTTGCATGACTACTATTACTTGTTCTCAAGAAGCAACTCCATTTTCATCACCAGGTCATTCAAATTGTTCACAATGTCAGGCATGAGCACTAAAGGAATCTTGCCCATGGCCTTCTTGATTGTTAACTACACAGGCCTCTAGTGAAGCTTGATGATCTGTGCAGCTTCTCGGGCAAGGAGAACCTTGCAGGTAAGAAATTGCAAAATTGTTTCACTTACTAGTTTTGAATCCCTGCACTGTTCTCACCAGCAACTGTACAACAGCATGCCTAGCAGCCACAGTTTTCAGCCTATCTTCTGCAGTACTCAGAGTAGTACATCCCAGACAGATGCTGTCTGTACAGTCGTGCCCCTGTCCACCACTGTTACCAATATCTGCAGCACCAACACCTGGCTGCACTTCAATCTTGAATACCATTTTACCTGAATTCATCAATAATGTCGACAATTGTTGGGTGGTAAGTACTAAATTGTCATTTCTTGATAGCTCATGATTCTAAAGCCTAAAAACTCCCTTCTTGCACGTGTATATTCTTGTTGTTCATTATGCTGTAGTGCTGACAAAGTCCAAGGAGTGATGCCATCAGGGTTGACTATTTGACATGACGAGGTGCTGGAATACCAGCAGTTGGGAATACTAGCCAGTGAAGAGTGTAGTAGTAATTGATTGATGATGACTTACATGCAATAGATGTACTGAGCAGATGAAGCACGCAATCGATTAGAGGCAAACAAGGTGACAAATGCCAACATGTACCCCAATGCTGTTTGGACATTGGGCACACCATATTTTTATGCATTGATTGCAATGCATACGATTCATTTTCTCGCTCGGTCGTTTACTGGATTGTAGGAGGGCACTATCCAATGCGGGGGAAAGGAAAGAATACGATGTGGTTTCATGGCTGCTTAGACCGCAGAGGTATTATCCGAGGTCCTCGGAGTAGCTACTCAGCATCACGTGTATGTTGCCAAACAACTGGAAGAAGTTCATGTGGCGCATCATGTACTTTGCACATACACAAATGTGTGCTGATGGTCTGTCCGTTTTTCAGCCAGTACCTGGCATATGAAGAAGGACCATGGAAAACTGACAACTCAAATAAATTATATCATGGTCACAAGTATGGAAGAACGTATGGAAGAACTTCATTGGGGTGCCTTCCTCTGCAGCAGACAAACATGAGAACAAACTCAAAACAGTCCGCAAACAATCCGCAAACAATCCGCCACTTTATTTGTAGGTTTTAAAATGACAACAATCATGCCCTCTATGTCTGATCCACATTTTCTTTTGCTGTTTCGCGCTTGAGTCCTTGAATGCTCAAGTTGTACTTCAACTGCTGCTCCAATAGAAATGGCAGTGTCATTGGTGACACAAAGCCTGCCTCCTCCAGTACAAGTTGCTCTTCATAACATGGTACATGGCAAATGTGAAATAACAGCAGTATGCCAGCAGCAGGAATGTTAAGCACGCCAACAAGTGTTGCATTTTTTAGTGGTAAAAAATGCAGGGAATTCACTTATGTATTATGTATTATAACCGGGACAGCTCTCTTTATCTTTGATACAAGGAGACATGATTGTATCTTAGGCACACCACCGAAAGTCATAACGTCATAACCCTTGGGCCTGATAGCGTGTACTGGAGTACTGTAGTCTACCTTGTCACTTCCAGACTTCCAGATATACAGTTATACAGTACGTGCTCTACTACTAAGAGAGTTTACAACACGTAAGGATATCGAGGTCGTGACGTTGTCAGGAGAACGGATATTTGTATCATACAGAACATGGACGTACTGTATATTGCATGTACGCTACTACTACTTGCAAGTGGAGAGAGTGAGTCTACTGTCTACTGTTGTCGCTCTCCGGCCAATCCATCTCCTCCAGTCTCCAGTGAGAGGACGTGAGGACGAAGCTTCTCCTCTCAGTTATGTAGTTTGCCCTGCAAATGCGTTAATTATGTGTACGTTCCCTGCAGTATCAAGTTTGAACGTGCTTCAACTTTTGCGTGGGTGTACCCGGGTCTGCCTAATTTAAGAGTAGTATCGGTTTGACCTTTCCCGATGCCTGCATTACCGAATGACACACCCATGGTCCCAATGCAGTCATGTGCCAGTCTGCGGGACCGTGTGCCCCTTGAACTGCCCTTTTTTAAATTGGATAAATGCGTATACCGGTACTTGTGCTCTTGCACATTGATGTCTTTATCCTGGAAAATTCGCGACACCTGGCAGACGTCAGTAGTTAATCCACTGGAAGGGGTTTCAGCAGTATCGCTTCTGTACATTTCCACGAGAACGACAGTAAATCATGGTTCGCCAACTCATGCCGTTTGAAGCTGACCACACGAACGAAATCACAGCGAAAGACGGAAGACGCAAGTCATTCTGTTGTCACCACTTCCACACATGCGACAACACGCAAAATCAATGAACAGTTCTACGCCTCACCTCGCCATCCTGTACTCTGAACACAGCATTGTTAACAATACTCCTAGACACAAAGCCCCTCTCCTTCTCCAGCCGCACGTGATGATGAGCCAGCAGCCGTTGCCGAACGCCAAGGCGGTCCAAGTGACAGCGCAGGTTCCGTCTGGCGACTCCCACGAACGACTCAACTGTCGACCAATGTCGGATCATGACGACGACCATTGCACCGGTAGCGTTACCGCGAAAACATTTCCTGAGACGGTACGTGATTCATTTTGGCTTGTTCACGACGCGATGGACGCTTGCGATCAAATCTAGTAGGTCGATTGCCTCGTGTGACACTGTTCTTCTCTGACCTGTTGGTTGTTTTTAATTTGCAGCTGAAGGAAATTCTTTCGGATCCAGAGAATCAGGATGCGATCGCATGGCTCCCCCCCATGGCAAGGCCTTTCTGGTAATGGATCGGACGCTGTTTGTCCAGAACGTTCTTCCCAGATACCTCGGCAAGGCGACAAAGTACACACGTCGTTCACACGAAAACTCACTCGTTGGAACTTTGTGCGGGTGGCCAGTGGACCTGACGAGGGTGCGTGGTTCAATAAGGTAAGTTCTTGATCAAGGGACCTCTGATAAGGTTTCAAACTACCATCTAACATATTCTGCTTTGATAGAGCTTCTTTAAGGACTATACTTGTGACAAACTCAAGGTAATGAAATGTGCCAAACGTAAGAAGTCACAGCCAGTGATAGAGTTCCCACGGTCGAAGCCCCTTAAGAAGAGACCTGTGGACCCCTCTCTCTTTGCTAAAGATCCTATTCCAGACGGGAAGGCGCGACGACCGTTGATTCAAGCATCTCGTCCAGCAGCCTACACTTATGGTGGTCGACCTTTGGCGCTCGCCGACACTCGGTCTGTGGTACAAGCAGCCATGCGAGCATTGATTCAAGCAAACCCCGCTGCGGCGCCAGAAGTTTCCGCGCTGACACACACTTCCATGTACCCCACCTCGTTTCTGAATCCAACACTGAATGCAAACGTAATATCAGCAGCGTTACAGGCTGCACGGAACGGATTTGACACAAGGTAGTCGTGGAGGAGGGCACGACCTTCATGCTTGTTGATTACTCCAGTATACTGCTATTTCAGGTGATGATAATTCTGTAACATACTTTATCATGGCCTCCTTCTGCTTTGTCCTATCGTACCGGCACCTCCCAAAGGTTCGGAACTCGCAAGAAGTCCGTCTGCGATGTGTGTTTATGTGTCACCATTATTCACGATGCGGTCTTTTTATGGTACTCCCGAGTTTTCAATTGGTTGAAGCGTTCCGATTGGTTCGATTTGAAACAAACTCAGGCGTACTCAGGTGTCCGAATCTGTCATAGGTGGAACCATGAATGACGTAAGCGGACATTCTGCGTATTTAGTTCAAAGTTCAAGTGCCACGTACAACTACGTGGAACTTGGCAGTCCAGAGTCCTGCGTTGTATAGCACCCAGGGTACTTCGAGTATGACATAGTAGTACCTCCGTTCGGAAGTTCCATTCAACGTATTTATGTCTTCTGAGGATCAGCACGTATCAACGTTTAAACGAGGAAATTCTGGCATTTCACCGAAACGTAGTGATGGAATTGAATCGTTGCAAATATCGTTTTGTGATTTCGCTGTGACATCTCGCACGAAGTACAGAACGGTACCCTCCTGTAGCACTACGTACTACATATGCGTACGTTCAAAGTTTGGCCAATGGATAATTCTGTACTTGTTTATTGCAAGGATTGATCTACGTTGACAGGAATAGGAACGAAAACCAAAGAAAGCAGCTGGCAGATGGAGTTGAAGAGTCGCCTATGACCGGCTGACAGATTCCCTCATCAAGCAGTGTGCTCTACCGGTAGCCGGTAGTCGTATTGATACGATATACTGATATACTCCATACAAGTACTCCAGTACTCTAGTATACGAGCAGCCTACACCAGCTGCGAGTTGCGAATAAAAAACAACAATTCCAAAACGGCACAACAACAACTAACCCACAACTGTCCACCACTACTAGTGTCTAAACGCCCGTTGTATTTAATTAAAGATGGCCCACTGGCAAAATCTTTAATTAAAGATCAATTTCGGTCCTTACTCAACTTCCTCATTTCACCTTGTACATCAAAATTAACACGGTAAACGTGTTCTCCATTGAGTTAAACCTCATGGGCCAAATGGGGATGTCTTAGTAAGCGATAGTTCCTGACCTATGTTCATGAACGTAAAACTGGATCCAATTTTTCACGGGTTTTTTAGGTGCAAAAATAACACGGTTTCCCCGGATGTATAGTACATGACCTACGCAGGCCACACAAAATCTTGTCGTATGAGGCCTCAATTCATGCATCGACTTCATCATCTTTGATTTTGATTGAGCCATAACGCATCAGTGCAATTGTCTTGAACGTGCTTTAAACAAAAGGTATGTAGCTGGCGAGAATCTCTAATTTTTGTTATTTGTTGAGTTGTGAGAACAAATTTCAGTCGAGTTTTTTTGTCATCCGGCACTGTTTCATTCACACCCCATTTCTCACTTCGTTTGTTGCGTATAGCGCTTGTATTGACCATGCAAATCCAACCAGATGACCCGATACCTTGTATTGTTGTATTATTGGAAGAAAAGGTGATGTTTGACTTGTCCTCTGAGCTCCCAGATACCGCATTGCTGGAAGCAAAAATGCCGATTCGAAAGTGGTACCGAGTTTGTTGTGATCCAGTCCAAAGTTCAACCCGATGACATTAATCGTCACCAACCATAACTCTGTTGCAAATGTGGTAAACAAAAAAAGAATACATATGGTGACTGTCAGGGATGATGTTGAATGCTTTGCAGCAGCAGGGCACGATGAACTCGAAGCGAGGAGCATTCCTTTCTCGCGTTATGATCCAACAGTGTTTCCGCGTCGCGGAATTCTGCTACAAATGAGCCACCACAGCCACAACAACACAACATTCATTGCCGCCAAACCAAGATGAAGTGAGACAATAGTGCTGGCATCAGAAGTACTCATACTAGCGGCATCGACAGGACAGCCAGGAGACGAAGAAAACTGCAGCTGTTGTTACACAACTACCCATGACCAACAATGAGAGAAGCCTGAAGCTCTGCTTCTTCATGGACTCAGTGATAGAACAGGAGATAAATGGACTTTGGTTAGCTCAAGTGCTCCCGGTATGAACATGCTTTTGAGTTCCCACGACAATTCGGATTCTGCACCAGAAAACAAAAGTTACAAATTCTGACCCACCTACAAAGCTTCTACAGTTAATAATGAATAGGTTATAATTGATCATTGATGAATCTAGCACTAGATGTGTGATGATATTGATGCCGGTGGTCGGCCATTGTCGATGTTAAATTTTGTGTTGTTCATGGTACAATGTGTACACTGACCGTCTTGCAAAACGTACGAAAATGCCCATCTTTAAAAAAAGACAACTTTGTCGTTAATTAAAGAAACCCCCCCGGGCGTTTAGACACTAGAGCTTGCGACTTGCGAACAGCATACCGATTTCTAATTTCGACACACGACAACAAAACCCACACCAACGAAGGCTTTCACTTTGTGTAAACACACTCAGTACAATCTTTATTTCGTCGTTATCATTCACTGCTTGCTTGACGCCTGACACAAATATTGCTGCCATAAGCCAATACGTCTCACACACATATCGCAGATAAAAATCAAATGGTGAATTTTCTATCTGCCATCGATGGTTTGCCTTTCCAAATACAAATAGTATTGGGCGTGGCTCTTGCTTTCCACGTGGTTGTGTTTGGCCTTTGGTTCGTTTTGGTGCGAAAGGAGATTGCGCAATCGAAGGAGAAACAAAGCTAACTTGAGACGTAAACAAGGAAGAATGACGACTAGGGAGGAGGTTTCTGGTGGAACAACAAGGAAAATTCTGCTGTGGACAACACTCAGGATAATCGGCGACGTTGGAGTGCTGCTATTCTATCATTGAAAGTTGGATCTGATACTTTAAAAAACGATGCCAGTTCAGTTGTTATTTCACGTTTTGTGCCCCTTTTCTTGATCCAAAATCCATTGTTGAATCCACGCTTGCACTCTTTCAACGTTAGCATTCATATCTTCAATGGTATCTGAGGTAACTTCGTGCACAATCTCTGACGCATAATTTTCCTTGGCTTCCTCCAGCACGACTTGCATGATTTCACACTCCATATTTTGGTCTCGTTTCAAGTCCGAATATCCTCGTTTCGTCATTCGATCAAACAGCACACTCGTACTGGTACGCAATACCAGCACCAGATCGAACCACCGTTCCGGGAACAATTCGCAGGCGTGATAATCGCAAATGATGCCCGTGTCCTCGTGTTCTTTGAATACTACCTCTAGGTGATCCAGCAGTTTGTCCTCATCAAGATAGTACGAATCTAATTCGTCGTCACGACCGTCGTAAAATTTGTGTTCCCGTACCACGTCTCCGACACAAATGTGCTCGAAACCAGTTTTTTCCTATACAGTAGGTAGAGCGTTGTCGAGGGACCAGTGAAGACGATCAAAACGATGATAAGCGCAGTATAGAAGAGGGTTTGTGTTGAAAAAGAAATCAATGGCATGAGAAGGAGACCATGTCCAATGTTTTTCCGAGAGTGCACGCGACAATCAACCACTGGATCATCCTGCCTCACAGCCTCTTTGTCAAAACTGCTCTAGAGTGGAGACAGACGACAAGGGTTTAACGTTACATTCATGAACGTACCATGAGTAACGACGCCGTGGCAGTCTTGCCTACCCCAGGAGTCCCTGTGAGGAGAATGAAAGGTCTCCTTCGGGTGGCTGGACTTGTACCGTCAATCTCAACTTGCTCTTGGTCCGAATCACTCATTGTTTACGTTATAGTGCGGTCGCTCCTATTGTTAATCTCCAAGGTGATTTTGAGACGACGACTGTGATGGGGAATAAATGGTCTGGAAACGCCGTGCGCAAGCACTACCGGGTAGTACAGTACCACACTCCTACCATGAACGGTACTCCAGTAGTAGTACACTAGTACTCAGTAGCCTGTAATCCTATATGCCTATATTGTACTACTACCGGCTACATCCTCCTACTACCACCACTGTCGGAATGAGGATAGGCGGAGCATAGGTCTACTCGGTACAGTGTACCAGGTGCAGTACTGTATCTGGCGAGTACTGGGTATTGTACTGTTGTACTGTTCCCAAGAGCACAGGCACAGCAACACAGCAACAGACTTCAAAACGCAACTCGTCCTCGTGCCGTGCGCCGTTCGTCCCACACAACTCACGACACAACATCAACAAATCTATACTGGCGTCTGCATTAGTCTTCCATTTACATCCACCATGCTGATTTCATCTTGAAGCATCACCGCCGTCGTCATCCATTTCCACAAGAATGAGTTTCAGAAAGCGAGTAGTGTTTCTTCTGTTTTGCATATTCCCTACAACATTAACAGTTGCATCATCCAGGACAACTTCAGAAAATGACGCCGATGACAGCCCAGCCAACATCACTCCTCTGAAAGAAAGCATAATACGTCAACATCGCCGTAACATTGTAAAGATGTTACATCAGTTGTCACGGAAGCACAATCGCCCTCCTCCTTTGACTCGTCATGATTGGAAACGCCACTGCCGTCGGATGGGACACGATGTGCCTCAAGAATGGAGCTTGGAGATTAGAAGCGATGATCCAACCGTACAAGTTGGCAACCGCGAACCCTACCGCGGCATGACGATCCAAGTGCATCCTGTGGATCGCTGTGAAACGACCCCGTATGATCCTTCAGACGATGATGATGACATGTTGGGGACCACCAATTATGAATTACTTGACCTTTGGTTCCACAACTGGGAATGACTCCCAAACATGCGTCAGACTATGCGTATACCCCAGCGCTGATTTGGGGATACGATATACTACCCAAAGAATTAGAGGAATCGTCGAATACTGAAACATCTTCGACGATCGCCAGTATTGAAGTCAAAGCCCCAGGTCCCTTGGCATTGAATGTGATTCCATCCACATGGTGGAAGTGGTGGTTTGTCTTTATGGGATCACGACAACGACCGGCATCGTCGTCTTCCACACTCTACGAAGCCATGGGAGATCGGGGCTTTGCAGGTGGTAGCCATGGTGATGTGTGGAGGGGCCGTCGCCGTTGTGCTCCAGGGGACAAACCCCGGGTTTGTGATCCGAAAAGGCCGCTCATTTTGAAACGGCTCAAGGTAGAACATGGTATGGATCTATTAGAAGCTGGTCTCCGGGAAATATACTTTGGAAATATTCTAGGACAAGTCAGTCGGGCGAGCTCACTCTTTACCACATACGTGGATCACTTCTTCCGTCAAGTTCCAGGGCAACGTACCCTCGAGTTGTGGATTGTTTTCGAAGATGCAGGATCTTCCCTGCGTTCCTACATCTATGAGCCAGTTTCTTCCGCAGGTGGCTTCGTGCTATTCCAGCATTCCCCTTTTTGGAGAAAGCTACGCATGGCAGCCACCAATCGAACAGTCCCGTCTGAGAACGAGAACGCGGGGCATGAGACGTCCGTTGCAGCCGTTGGCTCACCGAATCCGAGGGAACGGCGCCAACCTCACAAACATGTGGACCCCAGAGCAGGTCGAGCCCTCATGAGAGAAGTGCTACGTCAAATCTTGGAGTCGGCCGCTCGATTGGCAGGTATGGGTATTGTGCATCGAGATATCAAGCCATCGAACGTCATGTGCAAGACTGATGTTGATTTCGTTGACATATTGGATTTGGACCTTTTCGATGCAGACGTCGCCAAGATTGAGTGTGTAATAGGCGATTTCTCGAGTGCGTGGGATCGTTTCTCTGATCAAAACCTATACGCCAAGGGACCTAGTATGGACGAACAAACGCAAGAGTACTCTCCACCCGAGGCGCTCATTGGCAATTCTTGGATTCCGTTTAATTCGGACAAGCCAGAAAGTTATGATTCTTGGAGCATCGGCGTTTTGGCGCTGGAACTGCTTCTCGGTACACCCAATGTCTTTTCTGTTGACCAGCGAACGACAGTCCTCCTTACCAACCGCATGGCTAAGCATGGGGCTAGCCAAGAAGACATCCAAAGGGCATTGTACCTCGCAGCGTTAAGTCAGTTTTGCATCTTTGCCCCAGAAGCGTCCAGCGAAGGCGATTCCAGTAAATGGCCAATGCGAGATGGCGACCCCCTTCACAGAGCCTCGATGGTGAGAGAATCCTGTACTATCAAGGACTTTCATCAAGCGTTGCGAGCCCGCGATCCTCTTGGAATCGGATTTGATTCTTCGGCGGATCCTCTGTTGCACCTTATCTGGAAGCTTTTGGCTTGGGATCCGTTGGAGAGATACACCCCATCCGAAGCTTTGCTGCATCCATTCTTCACAATACTGGATCTGAAAGAACATTCACTGATCCCGACAGCTCAAAATGCGCTCGAATCACTGATGCTAGACCCACGGATGGATATACAAGGCAGTGACATGGTCGAGGTATTTACTTGTCCGAAATGTGGCCGAAACTTCACTGACTGGAAATCCTGTCATGCTCATGCCAACTCCAGAAAGCATGCGAAGTTCTGTACGTATGACCGAAGCCAGCTCCCATCATGTCTCAATGCGCACGTACTTCTGCCGGAGCACCCCTTCTCAGGGTACTGCGATATCCAAGGAAGGCGAAGGACAATCGAAGACTTTCACGCCGTTCAGTTGCATCCCGACCATCATTTCTTTGGCGTCTTTGACGGCCACACGGGGAATCTCGCTGCCAAATATGTCGCGTCCGTGATTTATGGCATTTTACAGAGTCGCTTCGCCAATGTATCAGCCGAATCCAAGTACGTGTCGACCTGGAAGGCAGACGCAGCCAAGAAGATGACTGGGATATTCGAAGAAATCCATCGCAACTTCCTTGAAGCCGTTTCCTTTGCACCGGTCGGTGTCATGGATCAAAGCGGAACCACGGCAACCATTATATACCTAAATGACCACGTGGTATTGATCGCCAGTGTGGGAGATTCCCGGGCCATCATGTCCTCCAAGGACGAGCGTGGGAAGTTGTCATTTGTGCAGCTCACTGATAACCACGTTGCCTCAAACCCGATTGAAAGGGAGTTGGTGATTGGACGAGGTGGAACTGTGACCAAGTCTCCGAATGGAGTGGACCGTGTCAATGGACAGCTCGTGATTACCAGGTCGATTGGAGACTCGAATCTGTCCAAATACTTGTCCCGTGTACCGTCTGTGGTTGCTATGACCCGGGAAGAGTTGAACGACAGCTGCGGATTGGAACGATGCTTCGTGGTTCTCGCTTCAGACGGTCTATGGGATGTCATGAGCAATCAAGAAGTCGTTGACATGGTGAGTGAAGTACTAGAGGCTTATAGTTTATCAGAAGGAAACCGGTGGGAAGAAGGTGGAGCGTTTCAGGAAGCGGCCGAGCGGTTGACGCAAGAGGCATACGTGCGAGGGAGTACGGACAACATCGGAGTTTCGGTGTCCGGAACGATTGTCGGCAGCCACTCCACGGATTTGAATAGTAACAAGGACCAGAATCGGGCTACCGGTAGAACACCCAAGTAAGGTCGTTGTAAACTAAATAACCAATTGCGTCAGTCCTCAATTCAATTCTTCCGTGAACAAGTGATTAAGTGCCATTTGGGCGATTCTTGCATCCTTGCTCGCCATCACCAACAACCGCCCTTGCACATAATGGAGTCCATCCCTGTGTTCTTTGATCTTCCCCAACGCCTTGAAAATACCATTTGCCAACGCTTGCGCATCGTTGCGGCCAACCTTGGTAGTGAGGCACGGGACGAGGGCATTGTATAGTCTTGGCGTGGCCGGGAGGGACAGGCCGACGGCCAGGAGCGGCTGCAGAACCTCAAGCGCGCGGTCTCGCAATTCCGTGTCTACAGTGGCATCGTACCCCATAAAGAGCTTGAGAGTTGACACACGACTGACCAAATTGCAAATGGGGTTGACATAATCCAAGGAATCCGGTCCCAAACGTGGAATCCAGAGACAGTCCACCAATTTTTGCATCATGTCTTGGGGCATATCGCGAAAAATGTCGTGCATGCTGGGAAGGTCCGCGGAAGGAGTGTGGTGTTCGAGGAGTTCTCGCATCCATTCCATGGCCATCATCAAGACAGGTCTAGGAGTTCGCGGCGAGACCAACACGTGATGGAGCGCTGCGAACATGTGCCAAACCTGTTTGACGTATTGATGGGTGCGTTCCCATAGAACTTCCTTATCAACGCTGACCTGGTGCGTGTCATCCAACTGCTTGGCCACCTGAAGACCGCCCCATCCCATGGTGTGGAGCTCCCTCGCCGTGTCGAGGAAGAGCTTGTCGGCAAGCAATCTATGACCAGTCACATCCAACACGGGCGCCAAATTGACGAGGGTGAAGACCGCGTAGACCAGTAGGTCGGAGGTATCGAGATAGAGGCAGTCAATCAAAAGTGCCATCACGGAGAGTTCGTGCGTCATTGGGCGCAGGTTTGCCGCCACAAAAGAGATGTTCCGGAAGATGACCAGCACAGCGTGCAATCTCGGAAGCGTCGAGAGGGGAAATGTCGGTCGCTTTGTGATGAGTTTCCAGGCATTCACAGGAATCAGATCATCTAAGGAATCAATGTGATTATCCTCTCCTTTCTCATATTGAATCAAGTCAACTAATGCTTGAAGCAGCGCTTCGTCATTGTCCAGCGTGAAATTGATCTCATGGTTCGCAGTCATTTGCATCAAAGTGTTAAGAGCCTGATTAACCTGATCGGGATCTTGCAGATGCTGAACCAATTCTTGGGTAGCTGGATGTCCTCCGCTGGCTGCGGGTGCGGCTGTCCGCCTCGACGGAGGTGCCACCACCGCCGGCGATGTTGACCTCGGTCGCTTGCGGGATGCAGCATCTGACGATGCTACTTGTACTCCCATTGACCACACTGCATCGTCCATCGCCACAAGTTGCTACCGGAATAGTTGGATACTGGTACAACAGCAAAGTACTAGCGTTCTTGGTATTGAGAGTATCGTATAGCCGAAGATAATCAAAGAGGAAACAGAGACGGTAACGCTGCCTGCTGTCTGCTCGGCACCACCACTGCGAAGAGTAGGATGGCTCAACTAGAGATTAGCTCGATGACAGCAGTTGCGCGGAGGGAGGGACTGATGTTGGCAAGTGCAGAGGGGCGACGGAGGGAGAGCTCTGCGCGACAAAACCTCGAGAGGTTGTGTCGAGAAACTGGGACTGTACTGTAGTCTCTGATACACCTGGTACTTCAGTACTTGCACACAATTGCAATCGTTCCACTACCGCACACCGTGAAGAAGTGTGCACTCGGATACTCGGAAACAAAACTGGTACCAGTAGTAGTACCCGGTGCACGTACATTGTACTT